>JAOCPT020496822.1:0-12417 GCA_026546935.2 Palythoa grandiflora
TAACGCTCGAAACATCAGCTTTTCTACATTCTCACAGCGCGATAATAATTCATTAGTCGTGCCAGTAGGCAACAAGTATAGAAATGGACTCGGTTTTTTTTGTGTCAACATTTTCCTGAGCATGCGCAGTACGAATGTTTCAACCTGTGTTCAACATGGTGTTTGATCTATCGTTCAAAACTCCAAATTATCTACCCTTAGTCAAGCATTAATGGAAAAATTAAGGTATGTGAAAAGCAGAAGAGATTTGCAACTGAAAATCGACTTAAAGCCACGATAAAAAGTAATATGACGGCAGGCACCAGCGGGAATTATGCAATGCTAATCTAAGGTAAATAATTAACTCGGATGCGAGCAGAGTTTACACACGCACTATTTGCAGTTTTATGGCTCTGGAATTTCTTCGAATAATGAGAATTGCGGCCTTCTAGATATCTGGTTATGTTATTTGCCTTTATGCCTTTTCAGAGGGAAAAATGATTAAGCTGACCATACACGTTGGAAAACAAACACCGGGCAATTTATTGTTTTAGGGAGGTTCATGCTTTGGGCCATCTAAAATATCTGGTGAAAGATTTTATGAAATGTAATTGCTGTGTTCTGTTAAGGCTTGCACAGAACCGGCACGAGTAAGGCCCTTTTGTATCCTCTTGTTTATCATATATTACCACGAGTTTGTATGTACTTGTATGTTCATTTCGAGCTTAATTATTTCCGCGACCCAATGTAGATTGTTGAATTATTCTCGGCTCCAGAAACGAAACTTCATCAGTAACCGAGAGTTGTTCTTAACTGGATACTAGGTCCGTACACAGCTCTGAAAATATCTGGTAATGGTGGCGTCTGGATGTAGCAAAGCAACTCGTCTAAATATTTGTACATCTGTTGTCGTGTTTTGCGCTTCTCGAGCTCTAAGTTTGACAAAACACTACACAGATGCAAAAAACTTGATTATAACGTCTATCTTCTCCGGTTTAATCGTCGTCTCCACGTTTTTTGCTATCAGATCCTTGGGAAAAAACACAAAAAAGTGGGTTATTTTCGATTTCATGACTACAACCTATTTTTAATAGTCTGAGAAACAAGACTAGTAGATTTTTAAAGGATTTATTTCAACCCTTGGACGGTCAAGCAAGTTTCTAGGTTCAAATCCCAGCTCTGCCAAGTGTAGAACGTTTGTGTCGCCTTCTTTTCCGCCAAAGTTGACTTAAATTTCAATCCATACGGAGTCAGTACAACTGGGGGCTAACCTGTAGCTTTTAATTCCGGTAAAACGGGGCACTAACAGAGGGAGGAGGTAAAGGGCGCACCATCGGCTTCCATTCATACCAACTGTATGAGCTGACAGAACTACCATGTTAAATATAAATAATAATAATAATAATAATAATAATAATAATAATAATAATAATATAATAATAATAATAAATTATAATGGAGAACTGACAGAGGGAAGGGGTAAAGGGCGCACCATCGGCTTCCATTCATACCAACTGTATGAGCTGACGGACTACCATGTTAAATATAAATAATAATAATAATAATAATAATAATAATAATAATAATAATAATAGTAATACTAAATTATAATGGAGCAATGACAGAGGGAGGGGGTAAAGGACGCACACCGTCGGCTTCCATTTATACCAGCTTTATGGCTTGACGGAACTACGAACGTTAAATAAATGTCATCTTTATTTCTTTGCTCACTTCTACACGCTTTGTAAATTTCTCCTTACTCACTTGATCTGTTGTAGGTGTAGCTTCTATTCTTTCTGTACTCCTCGAATGCATCACCTTTGATAGAGACCCCAACTCCCTGGAAGAGTAAATGCAACAGACTTGAATATTGTTGAGATTATTTCTATTGTAAAAATATAAAATGGCTCTTGTCATTCAATATAAGAATGGTTTAATCTATAATATTAACAGGTGCGTTCGTAAATGTTCGTCTGTGATGGTGTTAATAAATTAAAAATGTTTAAATGTTTGATCTCACCACAAAATTTTCTCCCGGCCTGAAACTTTCGATTAAAAATCCGGTCTTAATAGGAAACGTACTAGGTAAATGTATAGGAATACATTCAGAATAAACCCCAAGGAATTTGTAGCGACCCCCACTGCTGTTAAGACATAGTTGAAGAGCACTGATGTATATAGCTATTTTCATTCTGTGTTCCAAATCGCTTGGTTCCATTGTTAAGATCTACATGGTGCTGATGAAGACCAAAATTTACCTCGAATATTTCAGGTCAGGAGAACATTTTGTGGTGAAAACAAAAATTTGAACTTTTTTTAAACTTAATAGGTAGTTTTCGACATGTGGAATCAGCGACTGCATATATCCTTCATTTCCATACTTAAATGTTGAGGAATTAAGTTGAAACATATACTGACTGAAAATGTTTTGTTGCCATACTGAAATCATAATGATGATGATGCTATTATGAATTATTATTATGATGCTACTTATTATTTATGTATAAGACTGACTCTTGTTATTAAATTTAGCAGAAAAACTAACGCGGACAAATTTCGACGTTTCAATGACATCCTGTCATCATTATCAAGAAAATGAAGAAAATTTACATGAGCAGATAGACAAAACTAAACCGAAAACAATGATCAACTGTTCTAAGCCAGTGAATGATCAAGCGATATTACGCAAATGAAAACCCTTATCTAAATTTGTAAACTTGACTTTGGGTTTTCCTTTGCGTAATATCACTTGATCATTCACTGGCTTAGAACAGTTGACCATTGTTTTCGGTTTAGTTTTGCGTATCTGCTTATGTAAATTTTCTTCATTTTCTTGATAATGATGACGGGACGAAATTTGTCCACGTTAGTTTTTATTATTAATGATGATGATTATTATTATTATTATTATTATTATGATGATGATGATGATGCTCATGATGATGATGCTCATGATGATAAAACAATAGATTTACCATTATCAACACCAACGATATATTGTTGCAGCGTCGCACAATAAAAAATTATTAAATTCACGTCAAATAAAGTAGTTCTTCTAGAAAACCTTACCTTATACTTAGAGAACTTATCTCTCACTTCTCCACCTGAAATGGGGTTCTGAATGCCCTGCTCAGACCTGCCAAGACCAGCGCCCTCCCAACCTGCACGGAGCGGAACAACAACAGACCGCCGAAATCAAACAACAAAGCATAAATCTTTTGTCTTTGTCTTCCCCGCTCACTCCCATGTATTAACTTATCTAAATTTGTAGACCCCCCTGTTTATTTTGGATAAATGAGTACAACTATCTGCAGACATAACACAATCATATCATCAACTGAAAAGTCAAATATATATGGACTCAGTACATGGTGCTCACTGACTAAGGATAACAAAATTCCAGGAGTGAGCCGGGGTAAAAAAATATATTTGTCCAGAACCCAACCACACCACCAAAACAATTGTGCGGTTCTTCAACTTTCCGGTTGGAGCAAAACGGGACCAGAATAGCGCAGCGCACTATTACTAAAAATAGAAATTTTACCCCCACGTGACTCGTACAAACAGAGACATGTTTGACAAAAAAGTCTTTAGAAAAAGTAGCAATTTTAGAATTACAAGGAGCGAATTTATTGTTGAATTTTAAGTAATATGGTCGGTTGAAAATATTGCGTCAGCCGCCACTTGAATTTATTTAGCTAGTTTGTTTGTCCGAATTATGACATAATTACTGCGCTGCGCTATTGGGGGTGCTTACACCCAGAACTTAACGGTAATTTAAATTCTTAATTTACCACCCACAGCTTTGCCAGGAGATCGGTGGCCCACGATTGGAAGAGTTGACCGCTTATTTAAGAGAAACAGTAGCACCATTCTTCCGGCAAGCACTGGGTGACAAAACTGACAAACCTGCGCACCGCTACCGAATACTCTATCATCCTCCGACGTGATGAATGACATAGTCAGAGTATGCAAGGAGTACCCACGAAAGGTATGAATTGTTGCCATTTATGGCGAACGGGCTAAAAGTCATTGCCTTTTAAATTTCTCTTCTCGCTCTGTTATCCTATTTGCTTTCTGTATATGTTTATGTGTAAAAATGAGTTAGTCATAGACGAGGATGAGTAAGAAGCTGTACAATGATGCACACCCATTGTTAGAAATTATTATTTGTTTTGTTGCTTAGAACTGTTTTGATTGAACCTACACGAAGTACTTGAACGGTTCAATCACGTTAAGATTCATGGTAGTCTTCTGAGTTTTGGTTTTTGATTCTGAATAGAACGAGTGCGAGCGGAGGTTTTATGTGAATATTCAGTTAGGAATAAAGAGAGTCAAATTAATCAGAACTTCTTTTTTCATACCTTTTTTTACTATGACTTCAAGATTAGCTGATTTTGGTCTTGCTAGCAGTTTTTCACTTCGGATGAAGGAAGCACTTGTATTGATCGCTGTTACTTTCTTGCTAAGCCCTAGTTTAACAAATTCTTTAAAAAATCGTAGGCCAACTTGACACGTGGGGTTAGGCTGAGTAACTTTCTCATGGAATTTGGTTTAACTTCTTAGGCTGTTAGGACAATCAACCCCTTGGTGGAGTGCAACGCGAGAAAGAAAAAAATACATTGCATTTTACCTGCCAGACTTACTCAAACTGACAAACCTGAATATATCAGAAGCACTAGCCAAGGAAGCACTTACTTAGCTCGCTACTCTGTAGCGAGATGGGTTGTATGACCAAGCACCAGAGCGGCTTCATAGCCGACAATTAGGAGGTTGAAGCGGGCCAGCGGATTAATGTTAGTGGACCAGGGAAGAATTCAAAATTGAAGAATGCCGTTTTTTTGAGGAAGCAGCCACTAAGCGACCTCAACTTTTCCGCAATTTATGAAGGTAAGTTTCAATTATAGTTTTCTACAAAAAAGCGGCAGCAATTTTTCGGAATCGGGGCTGGAACAAAACCACATTTGAGGCTACTGAGAAAAAAAGATCGATGTCAGTTGTTCGGCTACTGCGCACCCTTCCCTCCCTAAACCTATTCGTGCCTACACCAATATTTAACTGAAGTGAGGATCGGCTCTCTTGAAACAGCACTGTAGAGTAAATGTGATTGAATCTCTGTTCTGGTTTTATAATATACTGGTACTTTCACAATGCTGCTTTCTGTTCATGAACCTTTATATATGACACATGTTATCACCTCTTTCTTTGTATAATTTGTTATTTGTGAATCTTTCAGGTACTACAGATAATATATGCGCCTAAGATGGTGGCCCACTTCCGACTTCAGATTTCCGAGTTCCAACTTTTAATGTCCAAGTTCCAAGTTCTGACTTCCCAGTTCTGACTTCTGAGTTCCGATGTCTGATTTCCAGTTTCCAACTAATTATAATTACTTCCAGGCTCTGAGGTTTTATTTTTTTTCTGTTGTCGGCAAAATGTCACTGATTCTACCTGTGACCTTTATGCAACTTGCAGCTTTAGTGGATACATACCAACTCTAAGTAAAATACATAGTGATGATTTACAGGATTTAAACAGGAGTTATTTCTTCCAAGGATATTTGAATGAAGAAATACTTAGTTTTCTTGTCTTTACACATGGTGCTACAGTCAGGATGGGGCTGAGAACTCTGAAATATTGGCTTAAAAGATTAAACTCAAAGGGTTAAGAAAAGAAACAAGGCACCATTTGAAGAAATTGATGCTTCAATTCTGACGGGAATGGAACAGTTTGTTGGCTCCTTTGTGGGCTATCGGGAACAGACTCACCAGTTGAGAGAAAAACAATCTAGCTCTCTGAAGAGATATAGTAATTGTCGTCAACACTGCAAATATAACACACCACGCCCAAATTTTATCCAACATACAGTATAGACAGATGGGTTAAACTTTGTCCAGGAGCTATGGTTTCTATATACACAGAGGCAGCCGCATTGTGATGAATTTTTGAGAAGAATTCTTTGGCTCAAGGTGACAACAACAAAATAATAAGGACCCACATAATTTATAACCCATGGCCAAAAAAAGACAATGATATTAAAGAGTATCATATATTATTAGAATTATTCACAGCTACTATTTCCCAGGAAATCACTAAATCTAAACTACATAAAAACAATTTAAAAGTATGACAATTGCCAACCATAGTTCCACAAGATTAAAACCTTTTTATTTACTTGGTGGTTAGAACTTTTTCCATGAATATTTGTACTCTCCCAGTTTCAATCCACATCAACCTTTTTGTCTTTATTCAGGTTTTTAACTTCCTAATTTTTTCCCTTTTTACAAATTGTTTATTTTCTTAAAATATTTTGGAAGGCATGATCATTCCCTTATATCTCCTCACTCTCTAATTAATATTATTCATATACTGGAGAAAAACATAACTCAAACTCAAACTCAAATCACTCCGACGGTTGATGTTTATAACAAAAAATGTATTTAAACATCAACTTTGAATTTTCTTGACCATACAATTATTTTAGCATAAATGAACTCTGGTTATTCCCCTAATGAGAAACTGGACTGCAGTATTTCAAAAATTGTTTTTGTAAATACTGAATATCAGTTAGAAGTCAGATATTGAAATTCAAAACTCAGAAGTATAGGAACTCGGAAGTCTGAAGTCGAAACTCGGAACTCAGAAGCTAAGTTGAGCTCAGAAGTCAGAAGCTGGAACTTGTAAGTCAGAACTCAGAACTCAGAAGTCAAAAGTCAGAACTCAGAAGTCAAAAGTCAGAATTTGGAAGTCAGAAGTCCAAAGTCAGAAGTCAGAATTAATTTATAACTTAATTAGTAGGCTGTCTTCAGACTTAACCCTTTCAGCCCAGAGCAACTTATCAACATCTAACTTCTCCTTACATAACTCATAACAAAACCATATAATCTGTAATGAGAAATAAGAAATTGATCAAGTGAAAAAAAACTGTGCAAGATGAAAAGCCAAATTCTCCCAAACTGCTTATATAGAAAGTATGGAGCTCAGTTGGGAGAATTTACCAACACATCATATTTGTCGTGTTTGGGGCTCAAAGGGTTAATAAGAGTCCATGACACTAGCGCATATTGCGACAGCTCCTCTGGTGGCTAAAAAGCCCAATTCGTGAACGCCAAACACAACTGCATCCAGAAAACACGAAAACAAACATTGATTGAGCATTCCCAGCCTCCTACTTTCTCTCCCTCTTTGCCGTGGCCTTAATTTTCTAAATAACTCAGACAAAAGATAAATATAACAAAAACATAAAGGATACAGGATCAGGACAGTATACAGGCTGGAAGCATTTTATTTCACTTAATCGTTGCAATTTAGACTTCCATTTGTGACTTGAAGCTCAGCTTTTTGATTTTTTTGCAAACTCAGAAGTTGGGACTCGGAAGTAGCCCTTTTTGGCTATAGCAAATATGGCTCCAAGACTTAGCTTGTTGCCTTTGACTTTCTTATGCAGTGTTGGCAAGAATTTTTGGAGAAAAAAGCCAGAATATGAGTTTTAATTAAAATTTGACTAGACTGATGAAGCAACTGCATGCCAATTATTAAGAAAATCATAAAGTGAATTCACAGAAACTGTGATGGTAGATGAAAAAGCAATTGTGAAATTTGACAATAAGACAAGATAAAAATCTCTTGTGAATCTTGAAGCCTCTGCAAACAAAAAACAATTTCCAAATCGCTTTAATTTTCCAGCCAAGCAAAACAACCTCGTGCGCGTTTGTCACTTGCATTGGTATTTTTTAGATCAATGTTTTTAACTACAAACTTGGAAAGTAAAACCTGTGGCAAATGCAACTGATAACTACCACCAGGAAAATAAATTGACTCAATGTTCAAAAAACATTTTGCTGTAATTTAAAAGGAAAAGAAAAATTTTAAAGTGTATGAAACGATATTGTCTGAATTTAATTCATTTTTAGTGCAAAGTTTCTCTTCGAAACAGTATAATTTGTGATGAGTGGGAAAATTTCATATAGTGTAAACTTTTAAACAATTAAACAAAACATAACATTTAAAAATAAAATAAAATATTAAATGTGACCGACTGACCCTATTTTTTTCAGGGTATGTGATCGGAACCACAGGTATTATTTTGTTTGGCCCAATAGAGTAAAACTAAACAATAAAGGCTGCTAAGTTAAACAACAAAATACCAAGAACAATAAAAAACAAGTAAATGAAAATAACTTGGTTTTAACAGAATTGCTTTGAACATTGAAGTTCAGTTCACATTGCTTAATATATCCCATTTCAAAGAATAGACAGTACTTACTTTTAAGCACAAGAAAACTTGGCAGGGCAGTAGAAATCTTCAATCCCTCCTGCCCCTGTGTAAAACTTTTTTTAGATTTTTGACTGCGATATTTTCTGCAACAAAAAGCACACAGTTACATGAGAAACTAAAATTTAAAATTTCCTCCTGCCCCTACCATATACACCTTCCTTTAGGGGGAGGTCTTAACCTTTTCAGCCCCAGGCAATTTGTCAACATTTAACTTCTCCTTATATAACTCAAACAAAATAATACAAGAGGCTCTACAGAGCCTTCACTGGGTTGCCTGTGTCAGTCACTTTTATCTTTTCTCAAAACTAGTCCTGAGTTCTTCGTGTATATTCGACCCTCCAGTTTGTCACCAAAAAATTGCAAATTTTTGAATTTCCGGCTGTACATGTATAAGTCGACCTCCATATTTTGCAAGAATAAAGACCCAAAAGAAATAAATTTCTATTTTAAAATTATGTAAGAATAATCAAAGGCCCTGTGAGCCACCTCATGGATGAATTTATACAAGTCATTTTTTAATTTTATATAAGTCTTACCACAGGCCGACTAGGCTAGACTTTTGACTCTTGTGGTTGTTAATTAATGGGAGCATACGACTAGCGCTGTTCGAAGATCATGTCCCAAAGAAACCTTTTTTGCTTTTTATCCCTTTTATTCTGCTTTTCTTCTTTCGTTGATAGTTAGTAATTATTTTCTTAAAGTGAAAACCGCTTCTATATTTTTCTTTTATATAAAAATGGCTTTAGAAATCCCATCTCGCAAAATGCAATTTTTATTACGAGGTGCTTTAAGAATCACAGTTATTCAGAAAATAATTTCTAAGTATAAAAAAAGAAAAGGAGAATAAAAAGGGTAAAAAGTTTAAAAAAAGCAAAAAAAATGTTGGTTGTGATTTGGCTTTTGTGGGACTTGAACCTGCTGTATATAGTCAACGCTTTAAGCCATTGCGCCACGGAGGCAAGTGTGATCAGGGTGATAAAAATCTAATTATTGATCTTCAAAGAAAAATAAGTAGAGAAAATGAAATCCCACATGCATAACCGGCATCAACGTTGGCTTAATATATAAAAATTTGAGCATAGTTAGTGACATATAGGTGCAAACAAAAAACTGTAGTTCGTTTCCATGCCACAAATTAGAAATTCAAAGCGCCAACAAAATCCTGATATGGGCCTGCAAACCACATATGTCGCATTGCGCAAAACTGGATTTTCTCGCGGAGAAAAAAAAAACAAAAAACAGAAGGTATTTTAAAACTGGATTGCCCACAGGCAACCCAGTAATAACTGGTAACAAAAAACCAGGAAAATTTGGCCAAGTCAAATAAGCTGTGGAAGTTGTAAAGCTAAATTCTTGCAAACTGTTTATATAGAAAGTATGGGGCTCGGTTGGGAGAATTTTTGAACATTCATTTGACAAGTTTTAATTATATAATAACGCAAGTTATTCTGCCATTTTGATTGGTTCTCGCCTATGATCTATTAGAGGACAAATGCACACTTGACGTCACCATTACAAAGTTTTAAATTTTTTACTATATAAAGCAAATAGATTTCATGTTTTTGTGCATCTGCTCAGTTATAGATAACAGATGACGTTAAACTGTGGTAAGAACATCAGTGACACACTCGGCTATCGCCTTGTGTGCCACTTTTTTGTTCAGTTCTTACCACAGTTTGATGTCATCAGTTATCTAAAACTGAACAGATGCATGCAAACATGGAATTTATTTGGTAAATGGATATTATTTTACAATGATGCAGTCAGTCCATTTTTCATGCAGTTTTGTGGAACATTTTATTTTGTGCTATCATACTGGTATAATTGCAGTTTTGTAACACTCGGTGGTTCGATTCCCACTCAGGGTAAAAAAACTCATTTTTTTCCTGAAAAGTCTATAAGTATATTTTTCCTTTCAATTACTACTAAACAATATACATATATAGATACATGTTTTTTATAGGCTTGGGCCATGCTGTGTTGTTGTTTAATATATGCCTAACATTTGGTATTATTCAGTTGGTCTGGGACTTAGGTTGAGTCAAAACACACTACAGTAGTAGTATTTGGCCACGCTTGTATTTCAGTGCAGCTTTCCATCCTCCTGAGGTTGATAAATGAGTACCAGCTTCTGCTGGGGGCTAACCTGTAATGGATTAGTGTCCTGTCCAGTGGGACTCAATGATTCTTATCACTTAACACTAACGAAACCGGAGATAAGCACTGGCTCCAATGGGCCATTTAGGCTCGTAAAAGGATTTAACTATACAAGACATGTACATGTATGACTGACATAATTGTCAGAGTAACATACAGGTTGTGTACTATCCTAACACATCAGTTTTTATTTTTTTTTATACTTTGAAAAAATTGACAGGAGAGGAGAGGGTTCCTGGATGCCTAAAACCTCACTGCTCAATATTATGTTTTACTATTTGTATTATAAAAACGTTTAGTCTGCCCACATCATGGCTTTTCAGTTGAGATTAATATTTATGGAAGCAAACTAGAAAATCAGAGAAAACAGTTGTTGGTTTTCAACATTCACATTTCTCTTGTTCAATACATTTACCTTAGATTGCCATGAAATAAAGCACAGATCATTTCAGTGTCAAATGTGTTCGCATTTTGTTTGTTTGGACGTCTCAAAGCGGAAACTGAAAGTGCAATACAAAAGACATTTAAGATTCATGAATAAATTAAGAGCAGTAAATTGAAATTTTGCTAAAATTAAAAATTAATAATTGCAAGGAATAAAATGCTGAATTTCAGTAGATCTTTTAAATGAGTTGCTTCAAATTTCAGACGTGTGTTTCCACAGCTTATAGGATCTATAGATAAAAATGAATTGCATGGCAACACATAATTTCGAATTCAAACATTGAGGTGACCGATTTTTGGCGATAAATTTTGCTTGTATCGTGATAATAAAATCTTTAATGAGGATGCTAATTGTCACTGTACAGGTGGTTTTCATAGAGGTCCTACATATAAAGACACAATAAAAACTATAAAGACGGGGCTAAAGTTATAGTATGTGGATAAAAGATAAAAGTAGAAACGAATTTAAAGCTAGTAAAATATACATAAAAAGAATTCTAAGTTAAAATATTAAAAAAATAATTAAAAATTTTCTTGAAAATCGCTAATGTTGGGGCATTCCGTATTTCGCTGTCCAAAACAACAAACGAAAGATTCTAAATTAATTCAACAACAATACCGAAATACCAAACTCAAATACTGATATCGAGTATCTTTTTACAACTGTGCATAGCAAAAGTTCTTCTTAAAGCGAACACCGCGAACTTCTTCACGGGTCGAAAGTGAAAGATTGTGGAAGCGAATCGTCGAAGCTTGATCTTCATGGCAACACAAATTTAAAATCCAAACATTGAGGCAAAAGATTTTGGGCAATAAAATTTCCTTGTACCGCAAACGAACGATTATTAATTTAATAACAATACAAAAATACAAACCAAACCTCAACTCGGGAGCATCTTTTTAAAACTGCATGTGCAGCGCGAACTTCTTCAACGGTCAAAAGTGAAAGCCAGTAGAAGCGATTGCCTCGAAGCTTGATCTTTCAAAAACTGATTCTGTCTACGATTTTCGGAGTGAAAACTTCCTTTGCGACTTCTTTAAAGTTTTCGCAAATTTAAGAAGCAATGTTTTAGCTGAATTTTTTAGTATTTCAGGGCTACAACGGGTAATAATTGGAAACAACTCAAATTCACGACAACCCACCAACTCCTAACAACCAAGGCCACTCACGCACTCACGCGAATCTGTTTCGCAAAGGAAACCGGGAGAGCCTGTGACTTCCGTTTCCGGGAAAGGCTAACAAAATTTAATATTCGCTGAGCAATGTTACTCCACAAACCTCAAACAGATAATAAAACAGACACGATTTAGAATACTGGGCTCAGTGAGCAGAAAAAAAACTGGAGTGAAAATCACAGTTAAGGCCATTCTATTTTTTCTAAAACGATCACACAAGTAAAACAAGACCACTAAGTAACATTTCAAATACGGTAAAATTACAAAAGAATTGCCCTCCATTTGAGCCGGGTTCAAGTCCCGCTCTGACCACTAGTTAGATTTGTCTTCGGGTAAATCCCAGGGTCAAATCCACCACGCTTTGTAAATAGCCAACTGGTCTG
>JAOCPT020496900.1:0-12416 GCA_026546935.2 Palythoa grandiflora
AATTTTCATTTCAGCCTCAAATTGTTCTTAATTTGTTCTTATTTTTCGGGCGATTTGAGCCTCACTGTTCTTATTAAATGTGTTCTTAATAAAAAAAAGTGTAGCAAAGAATTTTTAAACAGTAATCTCACGTCGCATTTCATGCCTTGGCTAAAAGCCACCTTTGATTATTATTATTATGATTACATTACACTTTCGATATACTGATGTCTTCAGTGTTTACCACTGTAGAATACATCGTACGTGTTAACCGAACACAATCAATTTATGGTATATAGTGCTTTTTATACTTTTATAGGTTTAATCTTCATATACGTTGCTGTTCAGATGTTGTGAACAACTCGCGATGGGCTTGCTTAAAGTGAAATATTAATCGGGGTCAAGAATGGTCTTGTGATTTTTAACAATTTCCTTCAAGTCTGAGCTTTGCAAATAATAAATCAAACGCTATCGGTCAATCTGCAATAAACAAACTCTTAAAGAATATAGACAAATATCCCGTGTCTATCCATTTTCTCAGTCTGTTGCTGGCTTCATCTAAAAGTGCCAGTAACACAAAATATCAACAATTAATAAATCTAAAATGCAATAAATTGAAGACTCACTTTCGTTTGAGGTGATAGTCACGAAGAACCTTATCAAGTCTGTGATGGAATTTTTCAGCAAGCGCAAACGAATTCTTTTCCCAGCTGATGAAAATGTAATGTGTGTTCTCTGGAGAGTTCTCGATCAAATCTTTAAGCGAGTCTGCATTATGGAGGAGAGCCTCGAGGAAGGCCGACTCTTGAGTGTAGGCAAGAAACACAAGCGGCGGGTAAACCGAGTGACTTGTTGTATTCTGGCCATACCTCACCACACCACCCAGTAATGACTGAAGTGTGAATGGAGGGGCTTTGTCCCCGGGTTCTAAAGTTACCGTCTCGCTTTCTCCCAGCTGATAAGAAGTTAAAAGTACAACCACAAACAAGAACAGAATCGCTCGCCAAAGGGAAGCCATTGTCACTGATGCGTTAACTGCCCAGTATTATGATCATATGATCCTTGACTGAACCGGAATCAGTAGGAAACTAGAAATATGATCACATATTATCACGCGGGATACGTGCTGCTCTGAGCTGAAGAAGCGCCCGCAAAGACATTTGTATCTATGTATATTGGTATATGTACACATCAGTATACTTTTGCGTGCTTTTTAATGCTACCAGGACAATGAAATTTTTTCTAGTTTTACATTCTTCCTTAGCAACTATTACTGTTTTAAATTTCATATTAAGCGAAATCAAAGCAAATCTGTTAGTTAAATTTAAATGTAGTTCATCAAACTTTTACAACAAAACTGAAATTATGGCCAAACTAGGCAGAGACATCTTTCTGTATAATGTCATTCCTGTGAAACGGCGAGCAATTAATGCACGCATAATAGTCTCGCACGTGCGTGTTGCGTTATTCAGTTATTTAAAGCAAATATGCAAATTACCGAAGAAAATCAAATGGATTTTAATCTTGTTATCCTACAAATTATCACAATTTTAATGATAAAAGTTTGGGCTTCTTTTCTTAGCCAAATATTACGTTTTAGATTTCTTTATTTCACGTTTTGTGTACAGTTCCCAACGAATGGTTTTTCTTTGGACGAGGGTGGACGTGGGGGAAGGGGGAGGGGGCAATAGTGGAGGGGAGGGGGTGGACAGGGGAAAAGGTTGAACAGGGGAAGGAGAAATTAAAAGTAACCCACAAACGTAATCTCTGCCAACAAGTTAAGTGTATTGCATGACGAAACGATCTTCAAACGTTCTTCATCTGGTTTATTATATTATATAATGTGGAGAAAACACAACTTCTGAGCATCTAATAAAACACTAATCCAGTGACGTTTTGATAAAGTTACAGACATAGAGTCTTTTATTGCTAACAAGTGTTTTGTCCTCCTTTGATGCGACATATATAATAACAGGCACGAAGATTTAGGATTACAGTTGCGATCAAGAAATAGTCTTAAAAACCTTTCATCTTAGTTAAGCTAAATTTGATTTAATATGGATGCAAATGCTGAATACATGAAGAATCCTAATAAATGTATTAGCAGTTAACCTTATGGTTATAGCTCTCCCGATGTAACAGAATCATATTAGAATCTGAAATCCACAGTTAGTGACGATCCGGAATCAAAAAAGCTTAGAATCCGACAAGTCTCGTAAAACTAAGTAATCTCGCCAGCATTAATCACAAGGGTGATTAAAACAAGCGAATCTGTCAAAAACGCCAATTTTCAAAAGGCCAGAAGTGTGAAATCCAGTGGTTTGGGTTGAGCTTGGAATCAGGATTCCAAAGAGGTAGAATGGAATGGAATGGAATCCGGAATTTAGGAGATCGGGAGATTAGGAGATCGGAATCACGGATCCAGAGGCTTCGTGGATTCTGTTACGTGCGTTGGTCACGACACTGATTAAAGACGTTCGACGAGTCAAAATAAAAACACTAGTTACATTCTCTGGAATATTGCAGCTCTGTCCAGGCCCAACTCATACCCTCACCAACATTTATTACCAGTTACAGATGATTTAAAGAAGGCGTTCCTTTTTGTTTAAATCAATCCGTAGTGTATCCCAGATTCCAGAAGAGCTAAATCAGCCAACTTTGCGATCATAAGAAAAACCAGAAGACTAACGGTGTTGTCAGTTCCAAGAGTTATGACTCCTTCAAAACGAAGATTACTTTCCACTGCTAACTGGTAAAGATTAAGTATCGCCTCGGTATTAAATGTTCAACATTACCGAGTATTGATTAGAATTAAAATCAGAACAGTTAGAACTAGAGTGAAATAAATGTAGCTCGTCATTTTTCTTCAACATAAATTACGAGCTCTTTAACCTAGAACTCTTAGAACGCGAAAACTATATGCAAAACAACGGCTTTATGCACGTAGCACAAAGCAAATTAATGAATTACACTGTTCGTGTGTTCTAATTGGCTAATCAAACACCGAGTATCGAGCATGAAGGCAGGAATACAAAATAACCTCCTGTTTTTCAATAAACTTGGTCTTTCATCCAAAGCAGTTATACCGCGTGCAGAGTATAAGAAATACGCAACGTTTGAATTCTTCTAAAGTACCAATAGCAACATGCGTTTAACATGGCAGTAAAAAAAAGATGCTATATTAATAAGATAAACATGAAAATGTTTTGACATTTTTTCATTAGCATGTCCTTGAAACCTTAATTATAACTTTAAGGTTATTCGGTATTGTTCTTGAATTGAAGAAGAACACGTGCCCTTGGTGAATCAGTAATTACTCGAGGCGGTGAGGTGCATATCTACCCGCTATAAAACGATTCTTGGGGAAATATAATTCAAAACCCTTGTCACAAAGGTTTGCAAACTAAATTAGCTAATTCGAGTTTGTTGTTCTTTCCAATTTTAATGTTTTAGCGTTCGGTAGTTCAGGATTGCGTGACACACTTTCAAGTCCAAAGTACCACAATATGATGACCTATCGTATTCTTTACAACGTGACGCTTCATTGCGTGACAATTTTTATCAGCTGTCTACAGATATTTATAGAAGACTAGATACGAATACATGACGATGTTTCCAGGATCTTTAGTTGGGTGAGGATCATTTCCATTGTATAATCCAAAGTACCGGATGCTGTTCGTAACACCACTAAACATGACTTGCTCCGTGACATCAACCATCCATGGCGTTACTTCTTGTCCGTCACACCATCCACCGCGCCCGTACATCCAACTTCCAAATTCATTGGGTACAACGCCATCTGATACACGATCAGCACAACCCATAGCGGTTCCGGCATTTTTGAAGATTCTTGTGTTGTTGTAGATGCCATTGATGATAAAGTGATGTGACGTGACACACAGTTCTGCACAGTTGTTGTTGTCACGTCCATAACCGGTGATCGTTGCTACGAGTCGCACGTGCGAAGTTCCGTTGGGGAGAAGAAACGATATCGGTAAATACTTCTTGTTATACTCTCCGTCGAACACTCCACCGCGAAACAATGGTTGTATCTTAAACGGAGTTAGTGTCTTGTCGTACCCAACGAACGTTTTGTAAGATTTTTTTACTGCAAGAAAAACCCAAATCAACAATCAGAAAAAGTTAATCGTTAGAGAAACTTCTAACATTGATTTTACGGCAAACGGGAAACCTGAGGAAGTCAAGTGATTATAATTTTTACCGTCGCACAGGTATTTGGCGGTACACATTTCGCCGGTCACAAGGCCTCCGAGCGGTAAGTGAGTTACAGAAACTGAGTGTTTTGGCCCCTTAAATCCATCTATCTCACGTTTAAAGCTCAAAATAAGAATTTTGTACCAGTGTATGATTTGAGTGTCAATTATTTTTATTCGTTATGCACGAATTCAAGACTAAAAAAACTTGCGAAGTGCAAATGTTTCTCAAAACCCAAACGTAAGTTTTGAAGTTTATCTCTAAATTATACATGCTTTATTTTTTTAGATTAGGTATTTTTTTTCCACAATTCACCTTTTCCCATTAAAACTACGAGCGGCATGCTAAATTGGATTTTTGCTACCACTGCCTCAACCTCAAACCACTAGTCACAGGTGCCGTTTGCCGTAATAGTAAAAATATAAGTAAAAGTAATGTAAAAATCTAATATCAGGAAAGACCTTGTCAATCAAGTATTAAACTCTAGCCAAAACTGCGAAAATATTTTCAAACCACATCATATTTTACTATATATAATTCTACTTCTCATTTCGAAGAAAACAATTTTGTTTTGTTTTGTCATCTGCAATTCATTTTTTGCTCATTTTCCGCCTCTTATTATTTCATTAATCATTCCCAATTTCTGCAGACTCGTTTGACGTTTTCATATCTAGCTTCCATCTTGTTTAATTAAGTTAAATTTAAAATAAATAATCAATGTCCTCAGGGCTCCATTTCTCTTCTCCCCTTTTCAATTCTTCCATTTGATTTACAACTTTCACTTTAAAAAGCTTATAAGCTTTCTCGGCTTCCTCTCTTTCTAGTTTTTATGCTAAATTATGTTCCATAAAACCCGCGCACACTTCTATTAAACTTTTATTTAATTCTTGTAGCGCCAGACTCATTTTATCTTTTTCATTTTCTTTCTGTTTTGGAAAATGCTTTCTTGTTTTGTTTTACTTTTGTTTTTTCTCTGTTTTCTTTCATATCTAGTTCTTTTCCGCATTACCTTTGGCTTTATCTGTAAATCTAATGTTCAGGTTGGCTACCCAAGGCAAGGTGCATGCTGGGATAGTCTTTAGGGTAAAGCGACAGATGTTGGAAGTGAAAAGTGGAAGCAAAGGTCTGACAGGAGTAAGCCAGTGGCCAATACGCCTGGAAAAACAAAAAAAAGTATTTTCTCAATTCAAATTGTCCATACTATACCAATGCCCATAATATGCCAATGCCCATACTATACCAATGCCCATACTATACCAACGCCCATACTATACCAATGCCCATACTATTCCAATGCCCATACTATACCAATGCCCATACTATACCAATGCCCATACTATTCCAATGTCCATACTATACCAATGCCAATGTTATGCCAATGCCCATACTATACCAATGCCCATACTATACCAATGCCCATACTATACCAATGCCCATACTATGCCAATACCCATACTATACCAATGCCCATACTATACCAATGCCCATACTATACCAATGCCCATACTATACCAATGCCCATACTATGCCAATGCCCATACTATACCAATGTCCATACTATACCAATGCCCATACTATACCAATGTCCATACTATACCAATGCCCATACTATACCAATGCCCATACTTTACCAATGCCCATAATATGCCAATGCCCATACTATGCCAATGCCCATACTATGCCAATGCCCATACTATGCCAATACCCATACTATTCCAATGCCCATACTATACCAATGCCCATACTTTACCAATGCCCATACTACGCCAATGGTCATCTTTTCCGAAAATGATGTTTTTATTTATTGCCATGTACTTGCTGGTATCCGTGTCTGTACTTTAGTCTGTCTGCTTTCTCTAGCTTTATGAACCGATAGTTTTGATTCTTATTTCCGTTTCTTATTATTTTGAAGTGCTTTACATTACATCATTACCTCTTGATGGCGGTGTTCCATCTGCCTATCTCCTGTCCACACAGTTGCCCAGACTCCTCGCAGCAAACAAACAGTTGCACAACATTCTCTCGTGTAGGGCAGTGTCTGTCGTTGGTCCCCGGGCACGAGAGCGCCAGGTCAAGTTCTATGTTTCCGTACAGTTGCATCTCTAAGTAACAAACAAACATGATATTCATTACTAAATTTTAACCACAAATTGGCATAAATCCGCTAATAAACGCAACTACCGCTGATCACGATGACTACAGATTAACTTTGTTTAGCATTAGCCTCGTTTTGAATCTAACTACTCGAAATCAGTTGCTTTCTAAGCAACAGTTGTGCATGCGTTGTTCGAGGTGCTACTTCTTCGTTAGGCTTTGTTTCTTTATACAGAAGGTTCACTGACAGGAGTGGTTTTCAGTGAGGCCCTGCGACAAGAAATATCTAAGACTATGAAGATTACATTAAAAACTGAAACACAACAATCCAGTGTAAACCCGTCGGCAAGCCAGTGACATTCTTTGACTTCGATTGAATATTTCAAAACAGGGAGCAAAGCAGCATTCAGTTAAATATCGCTCCTTACTTGTTTGGATTTTTTTACCTTTTACCTTTATTTGGTTGTTTGATTAAAGATTGCCAGGTCAATATAACACGTTCAGTTTCATGTTTTTCCGAGGGGGAATCAGGTTAGCGTAGTGGTAATCGTTCACGCTTCTCACCTCTACGACCCGGGATCCAGTCCTGGGCTGCGCACGTGGACTAAGACTTGTTGATCTCAGTCTGACTCCAGTTATTTTCCCTCTGTAAAATCGACACCAGTTGGTTACAACAGGCTATGATATTGTGCTCCGACCGTATGGTCGACCTTGTTAATTGAGCTGAGTGCTCGTACCTCAGTGGCTGTGACTGCAAGAAGGGCAATTATAAACTCGTCCCGATTTAACCATTTTTGGTCCTTGAAAGTGAATTACAAGCGAAAAAGCCGCCAACTTTCAAATATTTTTCAAATAAAAAAGATACCCGCTGTACCATTCACGGTAGCTAAAATTGTATAGGTCAATTCCACGATTATTTTACTTAAAGAATCGATATCGCACTCATCACCTCGCATGCAACTCGTGAGATATCGTCTTTTCGTCAGACACTGGAATTATCTATAGAATACTATCGTTATCTCAAAAGACGTGACGTCAACTCTTTTGCATGCAGTGAGTCCGGTTTAGCTTAAGAAAAAGTCTAAAATTGATACATCGTTATGCTAATCCATGAGAAAACTACCTTGAAATGGCGGAAGGACAACGTTAGTCATCAGACCCTTCTCTTCCATCAGCTGCTGCTTAAACACGTTAACTATAGTGGCTCTTTCAGTGAGGTTACGCTTTAGATCTTCTTCGTAATTCATCCTGCATGAGAAAAACGATTTGGAGCAACTATAAAAATATGCCTTAAAACCTTTGATTTTCTTTCTTGATTATGGCAGTTCAGATGTAACTGCAATTTTTGTTGCAATTCCAATGTCAATTGTTAAACAATTTCCATTTCATCTTTTTGTATTGTATTGTATTTTACCCCATGCCTTAAAAAATATAGCCAATCAGAGGCCTGGAAAGCTATCGTACATTCTGCGCTATCCAACGGGAAGGAAAATGCTTCAAGTAAACGTTAGATAGTCCGCATAGTCCTTTTTAGTCCCAAATGAGCCTCCGTAATGAGTAATGTTTGCAACTACTTCAGTGTAGACTTATCATTGCTCGTCTTAGATTAACCCGTCAGCACAAACTGCGGTTTTAGTTCTCCATTCTCCGTGCGCGGGATAAATTCGTTTTGACTTGCTGTTCTTTTGAGGCATGGGAAAAGGCACTGCGTGTGTATACAGAAAAAAACAAGCTTATTTTACGAGGATAACACGTGACTGCATGCAACTTTGCACTTGTAAACTTATAGCCATCAATGAGCCCTTTACTCACTCCCTCTGTCAGTGACATGTGGCATGTTCCATGGTATCCCGCTTGAAAGCATTGCATAACTACTACGTACTGCAGTGCATTGAATGGCATGTTATGGTATGGTATACTGTGGTATGGTATGGTATTTTATGGTATAACATGGTATGGTTTGGTAAGGTATGGTACGATATGGTATACTGTGGTATGGTATGGTGCGATGTGTTATAGTATGCTATGGTATATTATAGTGTGGTATATTATGGTGTGATTTGCTATGGTATGGTATGGATGGTATAGTGCGGTATGGTATGGTACGGTACAGTATAGTGTGGTATGGTATGGTAAGGTTTGGTACGATATGGTATGGTATATATATGGTATGGTATGCTATGATATGGTATGGTGTGATGTGGTATGGTATGGTATGATATGGTATGGTATAGTGTGATATGCTATGGTATGCTATGGTATGGTGTGATGTGGTATGGTTTAGTGTGGTATGGTATCGTGTCAAATGTGGTGGTGTGATATGGTATGAATTAGTGTGGTATGGTATGGTGTGATGTGGTATGGAATGATATGGTTCAAGTTCATGTTATGGTATGGTGTCATATGGTATGTTATGGTATGGTGTCATGTGATATGGCATGGTGTGTTGTAGTGTGGTGTGGTATGGCATGGTACGGCATTCAAAGTAAATAAGGCTAATAACGACTTAAGAGAATACGGTTAATGGTCTAAAACCGTAAAGAATCTTTATGCGTTTAAAAGTACCACGGAACCTTTAAAAGGAGTAAACCACGAGATAAAACTTACCACTGTGCTTGAAATGCCATAAAAATCATCGACGGGTATAGAAGCCACCCAGACTCCTGAAGCTTGCCTTCGCTATCAATGCCAAAAAAGAACGCGTCCCAGGGCGTGGTCTGGAACTGAGCGTAGATCCAGGTGGTGTTCAAAAGTGGAAAACGATCATCGAACGGAATCATCGTGGCTGGAATGTGGAGTTCCGTAGCACATTCACTGCCGTGGCAATTCATATCCACCAGCTGACTATGTCGATGGTTAACTACGATAACCCCAAGAGCTCCTTTGCTTTGGCAGTTTAGCACCTAACATGAAAGGGAAAAACAGGAAAAAGAAACCATTTATAGTTCATCGTCAGAGAGAGAAACTCTGATGTGTCTCAAAGGAAATAATAACAGAACAAATGTTAGAAAAAATCAGACGCCCCGAGCGGGAATCGAACGCATGACTCACTCTGACGATGAACTAGTTGTTCGAAATGTGTCGTATGTATATAAACCATTTATGATATGAAATATTTATTTTTACCTTAACTATTACTCGCTAAAACTGAATTTTACATGAATCAAGATATCCTAATTTTATAGAACTATTCATTTTTTTCGTCTTTTAAAGTAAAAATAAAAATGTTCATTTTTCAACAAATTCTAAACTTCACAATTCTTAGGAAATTTTATGACTAAAAGTGTTCTTAATACAATGACGTCGTCATTGTTTACATTCTGCTTCATTAGCTGCAAAAAAAAAAGAAGAATTGGATTTAAAACTTTAAAAAAATGCAAAGAAATTAATGTTAGCGACCAAACTTTCGGTTCTATACATAAAGTTCAAAACAAGATATTGGTGCCAAAAACACCGCAAAACCACTGGCGGCGAAACCGTTCATGAGTTCTTACATTCTTTGTAAATACTCCATTTTTAAAAAACCGCATCACAGGAGCAGTGTTTAACATATTAATCTCATACTTTAAGGAAAAGCTTATTTTAGAAAGCTTTTTAGTATTCAGAACTTGTCAACTTGTATCTGGCTGAGAAAGAAAGGTACGCATGCTAATGAAACAAGATTCATTTATAGATTTTCCTGAAGTTTCCAAAAGTAATACATAAATTTTTGTACATTATAGGAGATGGAGTGTCAGTTTTTGTTGTTGTTATCAATGAATCTACCAGTCTTTGATTGATGGATTGAGGCAAAGGATTTTTTTGTTTAGTATGTTGCAGGTGTTTCAATTTGAAAAGGTTTGTTTGTATATATTATGCCAGCAGAAATCCATCTGTGCATTTTCACCTACCAAAAAGAATGAGGGTTTCAGTTCCTTGGGTACACACAATTCTCTTAACCCCACACACGTGCTTAAACTTGCCTTTGTGAAATACGAACACTTCAGCCCCTCCATAGTCACAAGTGCTAAGCTCCCTGTGAGGTCAGCGGCTGGTAATGCGCATGCGTCTCCAGCAGCTTTTAAAGGTAACCGTTTGTATGTTGGGGTCAGCGTGTTAGGCGAGGGAAGCCAATCGTATCTAGCGTCCAGTCTCTTTGTCACATAACTAACGTTACCTGCAAAAAAAGTAGAACGTGTTTGCAGTTTTCGTTAGTAATGTTTCCTATTGTTATTGCTAATATAAAAAAAACAGCAGTAAACCGTATTATAAAGAGATATATCATTAGGGATTTAACGATGGATAAAGTATCTTAAAAAACAAAACGTGTATAAAATATTAAAATCCACGTGCTAAATATAACTTTACCTGCTGTTTTTGTTGAGATCTAATTGACAAAGAATATGAATTGGAAAAGTCAACACATCATAGATTTAAAAGTGGTTTGGCCGGCCAAAGTTTAACATTTTAATCTATGTTGTGCCATTACCTGAAGCAGAACGTTATGGAGTAAGGTGGCAACAAACTTAGCAACAATAAAATCACCGTTTAGTTCTCAACTAAATCCTTCGATTTCTAAATTGTACATAATATGAAATAAATGATATAATATAATATAATCTCTCTTTTCATGATTCTTAAAATTTGGCAAAGAAACTGCCGTAAAATCATCATTTGAAAAATTTGATATTTTACCCACAATGCATTGCGCAATGCCTACATTTAAAAAAGCATCAAGTTTATGCAAAGTTCATAACACGCTTGTTTGCTTACAAAAATCCTCCCGACAAATAGGTACTAAAACCACCCTAAGTCACCTTTAATTTCATGGTTGCCAACTTACCATGGCAACATTTCATACCAGAAGACCAACGAAAGTAATATCAAATGATTTGCCATGAAGTTTTATGAGATTTCATGAAATGTTGTGGTCTCACCCTCCCCCCTCCCCCCTTTCAGACAAAAGCTCTTGCACAGGGGTGTTTTGAACCGAAATAATTACTGTGAAAATTGTGGGACAAATTCTGAACCTTTTCAAAAATTTTTCCAGAATGTTCTTTCATAAAAAACTTTTATCTGCATTCTAGATCACTAAAATCTTTTGAAAAACATGAAAAACTAAAATAAAGCTTTGGAGATAGCAAAAGCAAGTTTGCATATGATTGAAAAATGGCTGCCACTGTCACACTTGGTGATACGATAAGATACAATACGTACAGAAGAATGCGGGCTCAAGATTTTTAAGAAAATACGAACAACCGATTTGAGTGATCAGGAAAATAGTTTTCTCTGTAAAATTGTGCACAAAATCAAGCACAGTTACTGTAAGACAACAAAGACTTGAAAATTGTTACAAAAGAATAAAACATGGTGCTTGAAACTTGATTATTTGGTGGGTTGTGTTGCATGTTGTTCAACAGTGACCATGATTCTGTAAGAGTGAGTGATTCATGCCATATTTTTTAGTTTAATTTCTGTTTCATTTTCATACTGCTATTGAAATGTTGAATTTGTGTCACATTTCAGAGAGTTATTATTATGCATCAGTATTATATATTCATGAGCTAATATTATTATATGGAAATTTTGCCCAGCACATGCTCAAGTAAGTGCCATCCCCAAAACTTTAACAGAATTTATTACACCTGGGTGGTGTGTGCTTACTCGATCAAATACCGAATACAGGAAAACTTACAATTTCTGAAAATCTAGTCTTGTCCTTCAGAAGTGTGTGGAGTCCTCCAGCATCACACAACTCCATGACCAGGTACATCCGCTGAAAGAACGGGCACAGAGTGAGTCAGTATATGCATGAAAGTTCATTAGTAGTAGTTTTTGTTTGCACCTGCAGCTCAATAACCCCCATGGGGGGGGGGGTACTCCCTACATTTGTATGATAGGGACGATTCCCACTAAAACTTGAAAGCAAATACAGAAGCATAAAGTATTGGACGAAGCTTGTGGCTAAAGGCACACCAGATCTTACATATCTTTTTTACAATGAAATCGTGGAATTCGACAAAAAAGAACTCTGGAGCTTCAAAATTAAAAACTCTTTACAAAAAATAGGCTTTGGAAATATATGGGCTCAACAAAAAAATTTAGGTTGTATACAAAAAGTTCAAAAAGATGTTAAACAACGCCTTCAA
>JAOCPT020497008.1:0-12416 GCA_026546935.2 Palythoa grandiflora
TATTATTATTATTATTGTTATTATTATTATTATTATTATTATTATTATTATTATTATTATTATTATCATTATTATTGTTATGCACATGCGTGCTAGTAATGAAACAACCACTAAATAGGGTACTCTGGGCTTTTCATCTACCCGCTTTTTTTTATAAGAAACAGTAAATTTTGCCGAGGCTCATTGTTCTTAATTTTTTGGTGATTTCATCCTCAATTTGTTCTTACTTTGGTCTTATTTCTGTGATAAAGGAAGAAAAAAAAATAAGACTTGTACAAGGAAAATGAAACGCCTTGCGCTACACATGTATTGTACGACTGAAATTGGAGGTGAACTACCTTCATTGTTTAACAATAAATCATTTTATGTTTTATGCTGTATGGTTGAGTTTTAGTTAATTTTCTACAACAAAAACATTCCTACTTACCATGCAAGCCGCAGCCTGAGCTTGTTCTTAAATTGTTCTTAAATTTTGGCGAATTTGAGCTACGTTGTTCTTATAAAGTTGTTCTTATAAAAAAAGCGTGTAGACCACTGTAGAGGTCACTGTTGATCAACTTTCAGAAATAAAACCTTGCGGGTCGCCATCTATATCCTCTAATTATAAAGCGAGTTTTGAAAGGGACGTCGCATAACACTTAAGATCCCTTTTATTTCGGAAAAAATCCTCAATGCCAGAATGCCCGATTGAATGTTAGGGAATTTTTGATAAAGTCGTTAAAAATTAGGGAATTCTGTAAATAACTAGTAGCTTGTTTTCTTTTTATGTAAAACAAAAATTATAATGGGGGTAGAAAAATCTCGACGAACCACGGTGGTGTAAATACTGCAACATGTGCAATAAAAGATGAATCCGTCTAAGTCAGTGTCAGAGGGAGAACCCTGCATTTATAGTCAATGAACTGTGTACAGAATTATTATTCAAATACTTGATTTGATTTCAATTTACATCATTTTGTAAGTTAGTAAAAATATATACTTGAAAATCCTTCTTGAAATACCATTCTTTTGATACATAACTTGAACAAGTATCATTTCTGCTATAATTTCATATAAAATTACAAAATATTTCGTATCATTTCATTTTATAAACTGATATCAAAAAGTAAAGACTAAACAAAATCTAAT
Source organism: Palythoa grandiflora (assembly GCA_026546935.2). Lineage (NCBI taxonomy): Eukaryota > Metazoa > Cnidaria > Anthozoa > Zoantharia > Sphenopidae > Palythoa > Palythoa grandiflora. Next base: position 1,129 of record JAOCPT020497008.1, read on the forward strand.
AAAAGACTTAATTGATTACATTTCTACAACATCTACATATCAATAGTGTGCATGAAAATGAATCTGCATTGCCCATAACTTTTACTGGTAAATACAGTGCCATAGAAAGTATTAAGGTTACACAACTTAAACTACGTTGATTACAATCGCTACAAGCACAAAGGCTATGACCAAGCATATCAAGGGCACGAATCCCCGAAGTGCCTTTCCTGGCAAAAGAGTGGTGTGTAGTCCAAAAAAGTATCTGAATGGCCCTGCCTTGGTGACGATGAAGGAGACGATGATAGTGACCAGGGTGGAAATGATCAGCACTACTGGGAATGAAGAGAGGTATGGCACCCACAGCATACCAGATGCAAGCATTATCAGAACCTGAAACATAATAGATGTGTACTCCCTTAACTATTGCTTTCGGATAATATGGGAGAGATTTAACACTGAAATAACGATTGTTCATAGACCTTATGAGCGTAAAGGAACAGTTTGTGATAAGGACAATGGTAATGGCAAAAGTACGGGTACAGCTAATAAGTAATGGTAATAGGACTGAGTGGAGTCCGGTTCGGTCTGTTATCATTGCGCGTGATTAACAAAATTGGATGAGCGCAAAGCGCAAATCCAATTTGTTTAATCAAAATTAATGATAACAGAGAGAATTGGACGAACACGAAGTCCTATTACCAATATATGATAAAAATTACAATTTCTGAAAACTAAAGTGAAAGACGAAATCTTTGCAGATAAAAACACATTTTGCTCATTTTCATAACATTTGCAATGGTAGTGGCAATGAGTGGAGTACATTTCTGTCTGTTACACTACTTGTTGCTGATTGGTCAGAAATCCTGAAAACAGGTAGCCGATAACAAGTAGCCGATAAAAGATTTTTGTTATCGGATAGTTTCCAAGGCGATTAGGAAAAAATAGAGTTCATTATGCGCCAATCAGATTTGAGGAAATTATAATTATTATAATAAAAGTAGTAAAAACAATTAAGATGTTAGAAGAGATGGTAATCACGACGACGACGACGACGACGACGATGACGATGACGATGATGATAATGAATAGAAAAATATACAATGCAGTGAAAAAGTAGTTGTAACTTTAAGGATCTAAATTAGTGTTTGGTGTTACGTTTGGGTACTGTTTGGGAGTTATTAGACAAATATGTTGCACATTGATGAATTTAACATCATGGGAGATAGAAATTAAGAACTTAAGTAGATTCCTACTTTTGCGCTTGTGTTTTTCTCACCTGTTGATGAGTGAGGTAAAATGGCATCGCTATTTCACTTAGTATACGTATCAAGCGGTAATATTTTGTGAAGAGGTCTCGGCAGACTCCGTAGCAACCTAGGATGAAGAGCCATTCGCCAAAGCCTCTTGCAAGTCCCCTGAGAAGTAGGTAAGGAACTAAGGCAACTGCCATAACCTGATCTAAGAAGAGAATAATTGCAGTGTAACCTATTAGTGCAACAATGCCCGACACTAGATACCACCATTTTCCTTTTTTGATAACCTCTTTAAGGCCATGTCCATCAGCTGCTGTAATAGCATACCCAACAATGAAGATGAAGATGAAATTGATATCATTGCAAATATCCACAAAAACCGAGAACATGTGCAGTTGAGTGTCAGGAAAGGGGTGTCTCAATACAGCCTCTGCTATTCCAATCCACAGGCTTGGAAAAACAGCCAGCTTTACACAGGAACCTAGCCACCAAGTAACAGCATCCACAAATTCCCTTGGGTTCGATGCAGGCTTACAGAAAAAATGTAAGCAACCAAAGATTTTGATAGGAGTGGAAAAAGGTTTGGTGCAGAGACTGGTTTGTTTTCCACAACAGTCTGGCCCTGGCAGTTCGTCTCCACTGTGGTTAGGATGGAAGGTACAGAGCCATGTAGCAAGCACCTGGGAATAAACAAACAGGTAGACCAAGAACCAACCCTGTGATGGAACGGGATATGGCAAATAGATCATTCTGATGACTCCTTCAAAAGAGTCATTCTTGGTGTACTTATCGAACATCTCACAATACTTATACTTCAATGTGGAGTTGAACTCCTTCACTCCATCGTAGTATTCCTTACAGTTACCTGACAAAGGAGCAAAGAAAATGAAGCTGTAAACTATCAAGGTAAGAGAAAGAGTGAAAGCTGGAACTAGGAGGCGATGAAGTCTCTCTTCACGAAATTTCTTCTCTGTCCTTCGGAACAAGGCGAAATACGCACTGATTCCACTCAAGAAAAAGAACATTGGCATGTTCCATGCATTCATTAAAATGATAAAGGGATTACCAATAAACCCAAATGGACTAACGTCCTTGAGAAAATAATGATAATAGGGTGTGTAGATAAGGACAGCGTGGTAGACAAGGATCAGCCAAACAACAGCGATGCGAAGAACATCAATATCTGGTCTACGAGAGACAGATGTCCTTGTGGAAGGTTCTTCTGCCGGTCCATCTTCATTAGATGTCAATTCCAGTACAGATCTATAGAAATATTTACTCCATTATTGTAACAATTAACTCACTAAAACATAAATCAATGATTCTGAATTAATTACCATCACAGGACAAAAAATTGGATTTACTCAAGTTTGCCAGGGTAGCAAATCTGATGCAAATACTTCTCCACACCAATAGCAAATTTGGTAAATACCGTATTTGCTATACACATTGAGCAAATAAGGTATTTACTGTCTTTACAATAGGTCAAATTCTGTATTTACATCACATTTGCTACCTTTGCAAACATAAGTAATTAATCCAATTTTTCGTCGAGTGATATGAAATTAAAGGACGTAAAAGACATGATTTAAAACCACATAATATACTGCAGCTATAGAATACATTGCTTGTTTTTACCAACTCCAGAGAGCCGCCAAAGACAAAAGACGGAGCAGCCATGACGATGAACTAAACAAAAGAAATCATCAAAGTTCTTTTGTTCAGGTACCCCAACATGGCCGCTATGACGTCAATGAAGAGCATTCAGTAAAGGCTAATGATTTCATTGCTTCAACCAAAATTAAACACAGTTTTTCAAATGCAAAAGACAACGCACACTCAAACTGCAAGAATTGTCTCCTAATGACTAACATCAACCATATCATTTGAAAATACATTTTGACTTCGTCAGGAATTTACAATTTACAATCTTTTACCAGTTAGGTTAAATACGTTATCAATGAAGATGATCTAACTTGTGAAAACTAACGGACGCACGAAGTAGTCCGGAATCTAGTAAAGGTTGTAAGTTAATTTACACATGCAAGCTAGCCAATGTTTTAGTAGATATTTATATAATAAAGTAGTTATTCCTGGTAGATATTTTTGTCTGCTGCAGTATTTGGTCTAAAATACAGCAACATTTTTACCGCCTGAGTCGCATGTGTGGCCCATCAGCCATTTACTGAAATCTTTGCTTTCGTACAATTTTTTTAAGATGATTACTTGAAAAAATTGTAAACTTTATAAAATTTGTTAGAGTATTGCCTTTGCCTTCATGTTTCATCAATTACCCACAATTCGACGAAGACAGGTTAACAATCCCGCGATAATCGCGATGCCGATCAGAAACGAATGGCATCAAGTGTTCAGAATGGCATTGACAGCTCTGCAGTATGGCATTGACTGTTTCAAATGGCAACAACAATTTACGAAAAAGAAAATAGCCACACTGCCATTGAAATAAAAAAGTTGCTATAAAAATGTGCGTTGCCGTGGGATGTTAAAAAAATCTGACGGTTCGAAGGGTCGTTGACCCTTACAGCCCAAGGCAAATTATCATCCTCCAACTTCTCCTTACATAACTCAAACAAAACATTAAAACTGGTAATGAGAAGCAAGGAATTGAGCAAGTGAAATAAGCTGTGGAAGTTGAAATGCCAAATTCTCCCAAACAACCGATATGAAACTCAGTTGGGAGAATTTAACAACACGTTATTTGTCGTGCTTGGCGCTTAAAGGGTTAAAGAAGATGCATGATCTAACGAAGGGCTAACACTCAAAATGTCAGCTTTCTTTAACAACTCACATTTTTGAAAATTTAACCACAATTTTGGAATGATTTCGGAATAAACAGCTTGTCCTAAATAACTGTTAACCTGTATATGTCATAATGGAATGGCTTATACAACAAAAATTATATAATGGGAACGCAGTTCTTTCAATGGACCTTATTCATGAGGAAGTCACAATAGCGTTTTTATGCACGTAAACGTCGGTTGGTCGACTTTTAACCCATATTGCAGCAGCCAGTAGCTGAATTACTTGGGTTTTACATCAATGTTGGGGGACTTTAGGACAGGACTGCATCATACAGTTTACAATATTATTTAAGAATAAATGCCCCCTGCGACCAAGGACAGACCACAACACCGGGCCATAACCCTACTCTTCTCGACAAGTGTGTGGATTCTTTTTAGTCCCCCTATTAAAAGTTGAGAGATTAGGAGACTAGACCAATGGCTTAACATCCCTGTCCACGGACGGTGCGGCGAAAGGAGGCCACACAAATGTTCAACCATCGGCAAGACCGGGGATCAAACCTGGGGCCTCGTGCTTGGCAGTCAAAGATCTTACTAACTGAGCCAAGCTCGCACGAAAACGAGGCTTTCCGATGACACTTGTTTGCTACGTAAAGTGTAACGAACATTCCAGTAAATAAAAACGAGAAAACAGACACAACGAAATGCTGAACTCCCGCGATCGCAAATAGAATTTTGCCACCAAGCCTCGTTTTGATGTACTTGTGACGTCATCACGATTAAGGGTTAATCATTTATCACAATATGCTGTCTCAAAAACTACCTTAATGACCACCATCCTTTTCATGCAAGAAGAGGCAGTTAACCCTTTCAGTCCCAGGCGATTTATCAACATCTACTGACATCCGTCCTTACATAACTCGAACAAAAATAAAACGACTGGTAATGAGAAATAAGGTATTGATCAAGTTGAATGAGCTGTGGAAGTTTAAAAGCCCAATTCCCCCAATCTGCTAATATAGAAATTATGGAGCTCAGTTGGGAGAATTTTGCAACACATCAGTTGTTGTGTTTGGAGCTCAAAGGGTTTAGTCTTTTTCCCCTGGACTCAGTCTTGTGATCATAAATCCTTTAATATGTACTTACAAGGTAACCTTTGAGTTTTCAGCCATCTTCGTTTCTTTGAAGCTTTTAAATTCCTTGAAATTAAAAAAAATAAATCCTTAAAATGGTTTATGATACTGGTATAAGGGTTTTCTTTTAATTTCATGAAGAGTATTTATATTCAGTTGTAGGTATCCTGCTGATCAACAGTAACTGTTTTGCTATTTATTTTTAGCAGAATACATAGTACAGTGCATCCTCGTTTATCCGAACAGGCTGAACTCAATTGAAAGACAAGCCATTCGGATAAGCCAAAAATTCGGATAATCGAGGAAAAACTTTTGACTCTTTTTATGCCCCCTAAAGGATGATATTTTGGCATAACTGAAGAGAAAACAACGGCAGGAAAGAAAGTAATGTTTAATGTCTGATATTCATGATAAACACAACATAATTTATAAACATAATTCAAAAGTCAGCGAAAAGAAAACTTCAGTTTATTTGCTCTGAAAATATCAGTCAAATGTGCTTTGCTTACGATGACTTTCTCGCTTCTCAGCGGCAAGTGTGTCGTCACGAACTCAGGCGTTCGATTTATCTAAATTTATCGCTAAAATGACCATCAAAATGGATAAATTATGGAGATAATGAACATGGGAATGATAAGGTGAGGGTGAACACTGCAATGTCTTCGAAAAAAAATATGATATTTATCCTGATTTAAATGGCAAAAGATTCAGGTAACTCGACAAAACCACATTCAACTTTCCGGGTAAAAAAAATTAATGACCCAAATTTGGCGTTCGGATAATCGAGGTTCGGATAATCGAGGATGCACTGTATGTGTCTGTAAAAATATCGATTATCCATGTGCAACAAAATTGTCGACTCACTCAATATTTTTCCAACTGTCCTCAACCTTACCAGAAATATTATTGCAATCGTTATCTAATTTTAGGCATTAGCTCCAATGGGCCATTTAGGCTCGTAAAAAGATTTAGCTCTTTAGCTTTTTAGCCAAAGTACGACAGTTACCCGAAAGGTAGATCTATTGTTTTCATAGCGTTTGATACCAAACGAATATAAGAATTGGTTTTGGTAGAGTGTCGCGAGAGTACCAGGTCGACAGTCGTAAGTATCAAGTTGAGCGTACCAGGTCGAGAGTATCAGGCCAAGAGTTGAGAATATCAGGTTGAGGGTTGAGAGTACCAGGTCGAAAGTCGAGAGTACTTGGTTAGAGTCTAGAGTACCAGGTCGAAAGTCAATAGTACCAGGTCAAGAGTACAGAATACTTGGTTGAAAGTTTAGAGTACAAGGTCAAAAGTCAAGAGTACCAGGTCAAAAGTCGAGAGTTCCAGGTCGAAAGTCGAGAGTACGGAGCTTTAATTTTACATTTTACAAAAAAACAAATAATTCAATTTCATTACTGCGGGAAACCCTGCAGGGTGATTTTAAGAACATTGAACACAGATAACAAAGGCTTAAAAAATTTGTAATTCTTTACCCACTAAAAGCAGAGGGCAACACGCACCATTTGGATTGCAAACGAATAAAAACAAAAAATGCAAATGTTTGGGCTCACAAATTAGAGCCAAAACTCACAAACCTAATTTCAAAACTAATAATTCACAGTCAAATGATCCAGAAACCTTTAGTTGGCAACCCGGTGTAGAAAATATCAAAATGATATAAAATAAAATGGCACGCTGCAGTTACCAAATATGAGGCAAGTGGTCGCATCGCGCGGGTAAAATTGATTGCAGAGAAGAGCGAAAATTCGTTCGGCTACTCGCTTGAGTCAACGGGAAATATCATAGTTACTTTTTGTAATTTGTATTTTAGAAACTCTGTTGTCTATAAGAGTGTTAAAATGAAATATAACAGATGTGAAGCAGTGTCATTTCCAATGTTTTTAACCGCTTACATCGCTCACCACCCCCCAGGACAAATAATCGGCTTTATTTCATATACTTTTCCTTACAGGGTATTACACGACCTACAAGTAGCAAGCGCTATAAATATGGGCCTTAGGCGGGTAGTGAGAAGAGTAAAAATGATTTAGATACTTTTTAAAACTGAACAGTTTAAACATTAGCTAAGGTTATGCCTGAAATGGTTTAAGCAAGCTTTTCGATCTTTCAACAGTATTGAGCCCAGTAAATTATTGACCGAGTTTGTTTACCGTTTAGAAGTAATTTTACTTAATTCCCGGCGAAAAAGTTGTATGTAAATGAAACAGCTATCAAACCTATAATAGAAAAATATCGTGGGAAAACTTGACCTTCTTTTGTTCTTAAATTAGCTAAATTTCCTGCAGTCACTCTAGGAACAAAACCGGATACACTGACAGGTCAAACGGATTTTAATTAACATTGTACAAAAGCTTTGAGTACTAGATAAACAAGGTAAGCTCCAGCTCTAGCTGACTCATCGATCATGCTGAGGGGTGTTTTTCAGCTAAAGAAGATTCAAAATGGCCAGTTGTTGTCCTTTGAAGACACTACATATTCTACTAAAAAGATAAGATTCAAAAAAAAGGTAAAAGATATATCAATTTCGTGAAAGAAAATTCGCTCTCGATATATTGTACTTAACTTTGCGCGCCGTATATCTTGCTTGTGTTAGTTAAAAGATCACTTCCTTTGTTGAAAATTAATTTGTATAAAAACAACTTCAAAATCTTCTATCCGAAATGTGGTAAAAGAGAGATGAAAATAAAATTTGAAAAGTGCTGCTTTGCAAAAGACGATTTCGTTGCATTTTTCGTGCAACAAAACTGTCATGTTAGGCATATTTCATTGAAGAAAAGCCGTCCATGGTGTTCCAGTAAGAAAATGATAGATAGCCGCTTGTTTAGTTGTGTCAATAATGCAGTAACATGAAGCCGAGGGACATGGATTCGATTCCTGCCCAAGGCATCACATCTTTCTTTATCCAAAGAATGTTTCTGCTACTCAAGTCGCCGTACTTTTTCACAACAATAAATGATTTTTTCATGACGTTTTCAGGAACATGAAATCTTTTAGATACTTTTGTCGTCACCGAAGCTCAAAGTCCGAAAATGGTCTTTGTTTTCAAAAATTAATTACCTGCGCAAATTTAAGCATGTATATCTTTATCGCAACAGTTAGGAATCGTGTCAAGAGATTCATTGGTCTAATTTGGTTTAAAAGCTAGAAATTTTTGGCCCAAAAGATGCGAAAACTGTCGTCTGTTTTCTACTCACACCGCAAATCAGGAACAAACAAAGTGCATCTCACTTTCACCAGCAATTATTTTACAGAATTATAAGACTTTGTCTTTTTAACCATGTAACTGATGTTCCTTTGGATCTCCACATTTACTGATCTATGTTAATTTGGCATTTAGGTGGTTTAACAATTTGTCTCTTAGAGGTACGTCGATCCTTAAAGTGCTCCATGTATACTTATTTTTAATAGAAGCTTCAGTTCTGCTTACCGTACGATTTTGATGCAGAATGCACTTCGATTCAATACTTTAAGGAATGCAGAGTGTACATATATACATTAAACACAACTGTGATGATACACAAGGCACGGAAATGACAATTTCTTTTCCATTTTCCAATATCGTAAAATTTCAAAAAAAAAACAACAAAAAAAACAAATGTGGTTGGTAAACTAACTGATAGCACTGCACAACTTTGCCACCCACTGAATCAACGCCCAGTAAAACAATCAACAAATTCCACAGTGCTTATTTAATTTAAAAATTTGAACAAGAATTGATTAGCTTACCTTTGGCAGTCGTTTTTTGAGAGGTTAAGGTGTGTGTGTTTTTTAAACGTTTGCATAAGTGCACATAAACACAATCACTAATACTCGGAAAATAGCGCACCACACATTGATCAAATCGATGCTGTACAATATCATGTTGTAATGTTCAGCCTGACAATTAGAATTTATTATTCAAATCTTATCTACTCATTATTTATCACTAATGCTGCAATCTGATTGGCTACCGTACTCGCTGCCTTTGATGTGGGTGTTCGCATGTGGGATGTAAACAAACTATACAATGATGGCGTCTCGGTTTTTTCAGTCGTTCCTAGATCCTGAAGCCGATTTGAAGCTTGTAGTTGAGAAAGCAGTTCCAGATAAAACAAAAACAGCAATAAGTTATGGTACAAAAGTTGTTAAAGTTAAAAAAATAATACTTTCAGTAAATAGTTTTTAAAAAAACTATTCAATGCGTCGGCGAGTAGATACAAACTTCAAGTAACGTAGATAAACAAATTATCATCGCCGTGGGAATTTGTAAAAGCTATTTTTTTGTGTACTTTAATAATAATTGTCTTAATTCATTCCAATCAAAGGCTTCACTAAAGAAACATCTTCAGTATTGCTCAAATCATGAAGAGGTCAAGGTTGATATGCCTGTAGATGAAGATGGTAATCCCAAAAATATTACCTTCGGTCATTTCAAGAAAAAGATGCGTGTTCCTTTCGTAATTTACGCTGATTTTGAATGTTTTACGGAGAAGCTTGCTACATGTTCACCGGATGAAACCAAAAGTTTTACCAAGCAATATCAGAAGCATACACCATCTGGGTACTGTTATCTAATAAAGTGCTTTGATGATGATTTATTTACACCTGTGCTTGTAAATTACACATCATTATCTCCAGACGAGGATATTGCGCAGGAGTTTGTATATACTTTAGAGAAAGACATTAAGGATATTTACAACAAATTCAAGTTTCATAAGAAACTTAAGGATATGACACCTGAGGAAAAGGTTGATTACGAAAGTGCTACACATTGTCACATATGTGAGGAACCTCTAGGGGAAGGTAAGCTTTTATAATTAGGCAAAGTATTAGATCATTGTCATCTCACAGGAAGGTATAGAGGCGCAGCACATGCAGAATGCAACCTTCATTACAAAATCCCTAAGTTTTTTCCAGTCATATTCCACAATTTATCCGGTTATGATTCACATCTGTTCATCAAGAAACTTTGTAGATCCTCAAGTAAAATAGATTGTATACCAAACAACGAAGAAAAGTACATATCCTTCACAAAAGAGATAAGGGTTGACAACTTCGTGAACAAGGAAGGAAAAGACGTTGAAGTGAAAAGGTATATTCGATTCATTGACAGCTTTAAGTTTATGTCGAGTGGGTTGGATAAGTTAGTAAAAAATCTACCTAGAGAAGACTTGAAAAATCTAAACAGTTTTTGTGAGGGGAAGGAGGAATATCTCTCTGCATTATCTAGAAAGGGTGTTTTCCCCTATGATTGGTTTGATAACTTCGAAAAACTAAACGAAACGCATCTACCACCTATAGAAGAATTGTACGCAAAGTTAAATGACACTGATATATCGGAGGAAGAATATGAACACGCGAAGCGGGTGTGGGAAACCTTTGATATGAAGAATATTAGAGATTATCATGATCTCTATCTGCAGAGTGATGTTGTTTTGTTAGCTGACGTCTTTGAAAATTTCAGAGATGTATGCATTAAAAACTATAAATTAGACCCAGCATGGTATTATACAACACCAGGATTAGCATGGGATGCAGCACTCAAAATAACTAAAGTAAATCTAGAGTTATTGAGTGATCCTGGTATGTTATTGATGGTTGAGCAAGGCACTCGTGGAGGTGTATCTATGATCTCTACTAGATACGGTAAGGCTAATAATCCTTACATGAGGGATTTTGATTCAAGTCTTCCAACAAAGTACATTTCATACTTAGATGCTAACAACTTATACGGTTGGGCAATGTCAAAACCACTACCAACTCATGGATTTAGATGGATGACTAAACAAGAGTTAACGGAGTGGAAGAAACACCCTTGCATCCTTGAAGTTGATATGAAGTATCCAATCTCCCTCCATGAGTTACATAACGACTATCCACTCGCTCCAGAGAGAATAATGGTACCTTCGGTAGAAGGTTTTGAAAAATTAATCCCAAACCTAAACGATAAAACAAAGTACGTCATTCATCACGAATCTTTGAAACTATATGAGAGTCTAGGAATGAAAATTACTAAAATCCACAGAGGTATAACTTTTAGCGAATCAGATTGGCTAAAGCCTTATATTCAACTGAATACAAACCTTAGAGCACTTGCTTCTAACGACTTTGAGAAGGATTTTTTCAAGTTGATGAACAATTCTGTATTTGGTAAGACGATGGAAAACATCAGAAAA
>JAOCPT020497075.1:0-20635 GCA_026546935.2 Palythoa grandiflora
TGCTAACGATGAAAGGCGATAGTAAAATGTTAAAAATAGAAACAATTGCTAAAAATTTCAAAATTTTCTGGTCACTTTAAGTACGCACGTGCGTATATGCGTTTAGGACGCTACACGCCTGCCAAGGATCCGAAATATTTGGCCATATCAACAACTTGGTATTAATTTATTAGGGTCATACATGTACCTCGTGACTAGTAATTTCAAATGATCTATGTTTCCAGTGTATTTGTCACACTTCACGACAACTTGATAAACGTTTTCATGCTAATAAATTGGGTTTGTCATGTAACAGGCACTTTCATTGTTTTTTGACAGTTACAGTATCTCAGCAGCTATAATGATGTTATATGAAGCTAAGAGCTCTAAGATACTGGCAGTTTTACAAGATAGCTAAAGCTAAGCTAAATTATTTTACGAGCCTAAGTGGCCCATGTAGCCGTTGCTTATCCCCGGTTTCTGTAGTGTTAAGCAGATGAGAGTCATTGACTCCGCATGGACGGGACACTAATCCATCGCAGGTTAGTCCCCAGCAGAAGCTGGTACTCATTTTACCGAGCTCAGGAGGATGGAAAGCTGAGTTAACTTTGGCGGAAAAAAAGGTCACACAAATGTACAACTCTCGGCTGAGCCGGAGATTGAACCGGGGACCTTGTGGTTAGAAGGCAGAGATTTTAGAAGGCAGAAATTTTTGTTGGGAAAGATGAATAGCTTGTATGATGGAGATTGAGCTGGATTCACTCATTTACATTGTAGTGGCCAAATGGCTAGCATAGCATATCTGACTTGCAATAACAGCGTCAGGTTATTCAATGGCTGGTTCACTTTAATCCCGGGTTAAGACAACGTTCAAACATCAATTAGTGTACCCTTAGTAAAGATTAATTTAAGTTCTTATTAAGAAAAATGTAAGGAAAAAATGTTAATTTCAAAACTATAGCTCAAATCATGTTCTAAAAGGTTGGAACAAAACATGGATAAAAATTTGATCCTTCGTTAATGCAAATCAGCTCTTGAACAACTAGACTCATTCAGAATTATATGTAAATAACTATTGTCAGCATTGTTGTTATAATATTGTAACAATTATATTGCTTATGCTAACAGAGTTACTTTACTTTTGACACCTTTATTCGCATCCTGAACATTCTTTCACCTGCTAACCTATTGTTACAGTTCAACCTTGGACCTTACAGTTGGCCATATTGTTGTAGCTCTCTTACTTGCAAAACGCCGCCCGTCTCTCAACAAACAAGCCAAAGCTTTTATACTCTTTACCTGTTCCCTATATGGTAGTCACCTTAACAATCGGTCACTGGAAAACAGCATATAAACCTTGCAATCTTTGGAAAAATTTTCACATTTTAACGTGAAGATGAGCTAATGCTCAAGAACATTTGTATTTATCAAATTAGTACATTATTTTAACTTTTATAAATAAAAAAATATTATTTTTAATTTCAAGAAAAGTGGTTTGAAGAGAAATTTTCTTTGCTAAAAGTTTCATTCTGTCAGTCCAAAAAAAAATTAACAATACAAAAAGTATTGAAACAAAATATTTGTATGAAACAATGTTCTGTTCTAAAGTCATTAATAAATAAACCGTCTTTTGGTTTAACAGCAAGCGTGTGCTACAGGAAAATAACGATTCATTAAGGCGAGAAATTGATCATCTGAAAACAAGGATTGGTAAGTCATCAAAAACGATGAAGAAACCTGTTCCCTGTTTTATTGCACATTGATGCGACATGTTAAAATTTCAACTTTAAGAATTAAGTATACAAAATGGTATGGGCGCAAGTGCATTTTGTGACTTAGTGCTTATGCCGGTGATGTTTTGAAAGTTGTCATAATCGCACGAGATGAAGGCAATGTTGATGTTAGAGCAAAGGCAGTGCTTTTTCAACTAATTTTATGGTAACTGAACAAGTTGAAATGTTAAAAATTTAACAGGTCTGAAAATTGAAAAAGCAAATTATGTTATTTTATCGAGAGAAATCTTTTGAATAAAATAATTCTTTTTCAATAGCTTATTTCGTTCGCAAGTAAATGCAAAATGAATTTCTTTACCGGTAGTCGGGAAGCTTACACAGTTCATTGTTCAAACGCTGTTTTCTCGGTTCCAGTTCTTACACAAATGAGGGTTGTAAAAAATATAAATACTCACGGAATTTTTCAGATATTTTGCAAGAAAATTTGGCAAAACTATAGATTAAGAAAAATACTTGAAGAACAAAACCGTGTCGGCGAATTAGAAAAAGAAGCAATGGTTGATTTTTTTATTAATCGATTTCTGCGCCTCTCGGCTAAAAATATTTTCAACTTTCAAAAAACAAATGTAAAAAATGATCGGCCAAAAATCGCCAACACGGTTTTGATCGGCACACTTTGATGAAATTATAAAGGTGACAAACACCAGTGGAAGTTAAATCTGAGCTGCCGTTGGCTTCATAAAGGGAAAAAATTGCATTGAACTTAGCAGAGCGGCAGTTTGTCCTCACGATAAGAAATATGCCAATATAATATAGATATTCATTTAGAAAATTTTATAAGCTTTCCAGTGATACATTGGTCTATGGGTCTGTGATTAATATCAAGCAAGAAAACTAGAAACACCGCTCAAGGTGTTCAGTAATCCAGAGCATTATAATTAAGAGGTTCGAGTGGGTGTCGATCTTGAACCTCCACACTTTACCATCAGGGGAAACCAGGCAGCTGTTGTGATTGTGTAATAATGATAAAAAACCGATGATGATGAAGATGGTGGTGATGATGATGATTGTGAATGTATGATGGTGATAGTGGTTGTCATTGTACGATGAAGACGTTGATGACAGTAATGATTGATGATGTTAATATAGTTCTGTTTAAATTCATAGCAAAAATCGAGCTTGATCTACATTCAGTGATATCAGACACAACTGATGTACTTCGGAGACATGACAAACAGGATAGGGTAATATCATCTTTAGCTTTGCTCTTGCTTTTTTCACGATAACATTCTTATTATTAACTCATAAGATCTCACATTTATGTTGTCTTACAACCATGCAGTTTTCAACACACATAGACTGTGGCAAATAGTGAATGAAAACCTATTTGTTCATTCCAAACCTGACTCAGTTCGTCGCGACTGAAATACATAATATGACTGATATAGTAGTTGAAATATTGTACATGAGCCTGAAGTAAAGAGTTTTCACGTTATTAGATCAGTTGCAAGTATTTTTGACACTCATATTTTATTTGCGAGTTAATTCACAGCCCTTTTGATCAGCTCATAGTTAGTAGAGTTGACTGGTTTGGAAACTTGCCGACTTTCTTTGTTAGATGTTTTGTTCTCCTTTTCCCTATTGAAATATGACGTTGAACCTGCACAGATAACAAAAGGCTTTGGGATGTAAATGAACAAACGGCCCGTGGACTAACGAAGCATCACACCCAGAACAAAAGATCATAACCATTATCCTTCACACAACATGAAACAAAGAAACATTGTAATCTTTGTAGCTTACTAATTTTCCTAACCACTACACTCTAAAAACTTTGATCTGCTTTAGACCATCATGAGTAATTCAGAGAATCAGCGATCCACGTCTAGGACCCTAAGCGAAATTGTGGAACGTAGACACGTGAATGACTCGGTGACCAGACAACTGAGGTAGGTTGGCTGTGCAAGCCTTATTATGTTATAAGTTATACTCTTTATTGTTTGTGGCAAGCCTAAACGGTCAGTCATTACCCAACACCGTTTTCATTTAATTTTTTCCTTCATCAGAAATTGCCTTTAGACTGCTATGTTTCATGAAATCGGATGCTGCGTCGGTGTTTCTATAGAAACAGTTTGATGATTTTTTAACTTTAACACCCTAATTAGTAAAACGTTTTACTATTTACGGTGTTAAAGTTAAAAAATCATCAAGCTGGTGCTATGTATCATGTCTGATTTAAAAAAAAAAATTCTTACAGAGCTTAAAGTCCAGAATGATATCTTGCACAAGAATAGCAAAGAAAAAACTGTAAGGAAACTACCAAGTAAAAAAATCAGCAAAGCATTTAATGAAGATAAAATATCCTGACATTATGAATCGATCTTTGCAGGTATATATAAACGCGGTTGAAGAACTTGCAAATAAGAGAAGCCTGAAAAAATTCGGGCTTCACAGGGTTTAAACCGGTGCAGTGCTCTAACCAAATGAACTATGAAGCCACATCTATTGGGAGCAGGTCAATTTTAGTGGGCCCATCTATGTCACTTCTTGAACAAGAATTATCGTGAAAGATTTCTAACGATTTATCATAACGTCCCCCCATATAACAAATCTTTCACAATAAAAAATAACTGCCCAGAAAAATTACCCCCACCCCTTCCTCCCTCAGCCAATATTAATGGTCTGTCTTTTTAATACTTTTCTGAATACTGTGGTGTTGTCTGCCTAATTCTTGCTTGGTCATTATTTAACCTATTCAGACTGCCCAGGGAAGGGGGGATTTTGCGGACACTTTGATTTTGATCCTTTATTACTCCAGAACGATTGCATCTGCTACCATGAAGCTGATGTCTTATCCTTAAATTTATCTGGGATCCATGGCAACCAGTTTTGTACCACTGGTTTATGCCATTTTTCTCATTTTTTATTTATTTTGATTTTTTTAATCTTAATTCTGCTTTAAAGTGAAAGAAAAGATTTAAATTTGCAGCAAGAAAAGGTCTCTTGGCAACGTTTGAAAATTTTCAAAGATCAAAGATAATGATCAAGAAAATTCAAGAGCGTTTGTGATGTCATGTGACATTGTAGCTAACGTTTAAATTTAGGAAAACGTTTGTATAACTAATCTTAGTTACATAACTTTAACATCCATAGCGTCAATAATTTAGAAGAAATGTTCAGAGGTGTCCTTAAAATCCTTTCTCCCCCAGTCCAACAATAACAAAAAAACAGTCTGAATAAGGTGAAATGTCACTAATTAGTGTGGGTTCATTGCAGCATCAGCATGGAGCGGGTGTCAAGGCAAGTTGCTGACATTGAAACCGAACTGCGCTTGATGGCGGGAACAGTTCATTCTAAAGTAAAAACTCGACCAAAGAAACAAAGTGAGTTTTTGTTGAGCTGATTTCCCCGCATTTTTCACCATTTTCAATTTACTTACAGATCAATTGGGTAAAAAAATAAACCGATATGGGTCGTCAAAAATGCTAATAAAACGGCTGAAAAATCTCAACTTTTTTCCTTTGTTGAATTTAAAATCAGGGGAATATTCCTAGTTTCTTTTTTTTTCTTTGTGAACGTTTACACCTACAAGAAGCTTATTACTAGAGTTTCTCTTTGATGTTTCTCGTATCATGTCAATTAAGATTGTAATGGAAGGAAAAAGACGAATTTCCCTAAAGCTCTCTCACCTCCCTTGAAAGTATTCATCATATCTAAAACACCTTCTAAAAATTTACTACATTTGAATAGTTGATCGTAATGTATGGGTCAATTCCTGATGCGAACGTGACACCCATTTTCTCCCACCCCAGGCACTTTGGCATTTTAGAGAAAGAGAATCTAATGCCAGGCCTTGAGGGCAGTTACTTCTTGTAAACAATCGACTTGAAAAACACCAATTGAAATTGTCAACCCCATCGTTTAATTTATTTAAAAGAAAAGAAACCCACACAGTTATACCTCAATTTATCTCTCAGGCACTACGACATCTTCAAGATCAAGCAAGAAATCATTAAAAAATACACCACTAGTAAACGGGAACTTTAGAACGTCCAAAGTTAAGCGCTCACTTACGAAATCAGCACCAGAGCTACTGGACTTTTCTCTGTCGGACATGAGTGATGTAGATCTTAGTTTGTCTACTCTGGAGTTAAACAGTCCGTCAGATTCAGAATTTGTATCACTGCAGCTAGATAGCTCATCAAAAGGTCAGTTTGTCAGCCGTTTTGTTCTTGTAGATAAAGTTACTACTTTTATAACCAACAGGTAGATTTGATTGTTTCAACAGTCCTTTTTATGGGCTGCCTGAAAAACCTAACCACAAACTCCATGCAGAGAGGCCTAGCTAACTGCTTCTTCAAATTGTTTCGTTAACTCAGTTCTTGTATGTTTACGTTCTAGTGATTGTATTCTTTCTTGCTTTCGCTCTTGTTCTCTTTGGTTCTCACTCTCTTTCTCGTTCGTTCTTTGTACTTAATCTCGCTTTCCTTTTCATTCTTGTTCTCTTTTTCGCTCATTCTCGCTCTCGTTCTCACACTTTATCGCTCTCATTCTCGTTCTTATTCTTGCTCTCATTCTTGGTCTCAATCTAGCCCCATTCTTGCTTTAAATTTCATTCTTGCCTACTTTCTCGCTTATTCTCGCTTTCATTCTCAGTCGTTCTCGCTCTCATTCTCACTTTCATTCTCGCTCTCGTTCTCGCCTTGCCCTCGTTTTCGTTCTCATTCTCGTTCTTGTTATTTATCATTTGACATGTTTAGACAATGCCTAAAAACAGCTTCCATGAAACGCAGTGAAGTATTGTGTAAAGATCATTGGTTTCTTGGATTGTTTGCTTAACCAGATCCGGTGTTTAAATTGTGGTTTCTGGAGAAGCGAGTTTCATTTAAGGGACGGCCACACGATGCAACACATTGCATGCATTGAACATTACACGTAACTAAAACCAGTTTGTATGATCACTAGGATTTTCTATAAGAGCTGGCAGACGGCGACTCCACCTGAATTCCCCACCTACTTTAGTAGAAAAACTGAGTAAAACTGTTGATTATCATGACATCCTAAAATGATAGCAGATATAATGTGCCTTCAAACTGGTAGTTTTTTAAATTGCAAGTGCTCACTTTAATTGTGAGAAGATTTTACCTGTTTGTCAGTCGAAAGGATATTCTGATCAACAGTGGTTGAGCCATGTCCCCACGCCCCCCACCTAGGTATTAATTTTGAGCTCACACTTTTTTTGTTACCTTCCTCCTACACATTTGCCGCCTACTTAGATTCGTACTGGAAACCCTGGACTGATTACACTGTGAAACAGTTGCTAGCAAAGTTGCAGAAGTAGGAGATCGATTTCAACTTCGTGCAACGTTGCAGTCGACAATAAATCATTTCACAGTTCCTGAAAGGTAACCAAGCCTCTACATGAAACCGACACGAAGGTTGACTTGGCACAGTTAGAGAAGTGGAAATATTTATCATGAGAGAGAAACCTATTAGCATGTCTATTATTTCCACTTCTCTAACAGTGCGAGGTCAACCTTCGCCTCGGTTTCATGTAGAAGCTTGGTTACCTTTCAGGAACTGTTAAAAGGTCTACTACAAATTTACAGCTCAAATCGGTCTCTACAAGGTTGGAAACACAGAAATGGGTTAAAACTTTAACCCTGGGTTAGTGCTAACCGGCTTTTGAATAACTGGGCTCTGGATTTGAATTCTGGACTCCCAACGTAAGCTGAGATTTGTGGATCTCCATCTGACTCCTGGGTTTTTCACCAGATACACTAGTTTTACTCCCTCAGAAAAATTGACTTCCAGTTAAGTAACGATACGAGTGAGAACTAGGAAGGTCAACGGCAATGGAATGCAGAAAGGTGCTAATTGCGATATTGTCAAACCGTTAATCTCATTGGCTAAGCTTTAAAAATCGACCATATCTTCATAAGTAAGCTAATTTCTTTCTATCTGGTTCACTCATTCATTCCCTTCAAGTTAAAACATTTTTGTTTTTAAATTTAAGAAATTTTCACGTCGGGAACATCGAAAATCAAAAGGTTTTCTTGGCTTTTGTTTTGAAGTCAAATGATTGGATAAATTATTATAGCACAAAAGAAACATTGCTTTAAAATATAGTTTCATTGCATTATACCTTAAGACACAGGTTGATGTATTTTCAGTATGAAAATCTAAACATTCTGGTGTGGGAAAAACGAAATGCCGCAGGACAATGGGAGGTACCCTACTTCTTACTCGGACCATTGCTTAAATACAACTGACTGTGGTAGGTCATAGGAGTAGGTTATTAATTGGCACCATGTCCTGTTGCCATATCCCCGTCACACCATTCCTGAACTCTTTGTAATAAACCAAGTAAATAAATACAGGGTTCTTGCTAAGGTAGAAATGTAAAAATTAGGAGGTTTCAAGAAGTATTTAAGTGTTGACAGTGATTTTTCAAAGAGGCTTGTCAGTGGTATTATATATAATGTACTTTTTTGAAACCCTTACAAACCTAACTAAAAGCGGTATCACAAGAAAGAAACTTTCTTTATGTAGAGCATATTTTTGTTAAACAGGATTTTATAAAGCGTATGACGACAAAAGGCATTGTACTTTTCTTGCCAAGGTGGTGGTGACCCAAAAGTTGTTGAGTTGAAATTTAAGAAGTATTCAAGGATTCTAAACTGAATTTCTAAAATGTAAGGGCCTTTGAAGCGTCCTTGAAAAGCAGAGTTTTCAAGGAGTTTAAGGAGTAGCACGAATCCTGTGCGAAATTTTCGTTGAGTCAAGGTGAATGAATACTCTTCCCAGGACTAACCCTTACCTCTTTGTCTACCACATTAGCTAGATCAAGTCCCTGCTCGGCATCGTGCATGAAGGAATCTCCCAGTATGGTGGCTACTACAGTATGCAGCATGGCCAGTGTGCGGTCTGGACGTACAGCCTGAATAACCAACATCTGATGTACAGCCACCCCAATTGGGCCTACACAGAGAACAAACGCACAAGTTAAATGCCGCGTCCCACTCTTTTATCGTTGGCATCGGTTTGATAAAAGCTTCAACTCATAGGGCACTAAGTCGAGTTTTTGTGATAGAGTACAAAACACTTATTTGTTAATTATCATAGAAAACAATATTGAAATATGTCGTTTTCCATGTGTGTCAAAATGAATTTTGTTGCCTGTTAAACATAATACACCAAAAAGTTTTGATGAACGAGTGGCTCATTTCAATCCAGAAAAAGATTAAAAACATTTCAACAACCAAACTGCCCGGTATTCTGTCAGACCAGGGTTTGTTTTTAGCGGAAATTTTGCCGCTTTGACCAGACAAATGTCCGATGTCCGGCCGCTATTTGCAGCCTTGAACTAGTAAACGTAATAAATCTGCTTCTAGGGGTTGTAATGCCAAACAAAACCCAGTCTCGTTACTTACTCAGAGATGTACCGCTCTGCCAACAGGTAGGAACAGACTTCTCGCAGTTCAAGATTTCTAACCAGCTCAGGAAGTCCTGCAAACAAGAAAGTACTTAACATCAACTAAACGTGCGAATATCTGTCTCAGACTGCAAAGTTAATTTACGCTAGGGTTGACAGCCACGTTTTATCCTCGAGAACCACGTTTAAGTTTTCCATCAAGCAAATTATAGGCAAATAGTTCAGTGATTTTATCGAAAAAAGACATAAAAACTTGATATAAAATTCACAAGAATAGCCCTCTTTCACTCCGTACTCTTTGGTGCCAAATAAACGTCCCCCTCCGCTTATTAAAATTTCAATTTTTTTCCGATAATCCCCGGACTTTATTAGGACCCCCCCGTTTATTAAATTTTCGCATTTTCAAATCTCAATTTTTTCTGTATGCTGCATGTTCTTTTACAAAATCAGAATGTGAGACTTTTCAGTTTAACGAGTTACCATTAGATTTTTACCTGGATAAAAAGAAAATAAAAAAAATAAAGACCTGAAATAGAACTTCTCAGATTTGAAATAGTTGTGTTGTAATTATGGCTATAATGGTACACTATACAGTGAACAATTCTTTTTAGAATTTTCAACCCCCTCCCACTTAGGTTTTCAAATATTTTCCGAGCCCCTCGTTTATTCAGACCCCCCCCCCCGTTAATTTGGCACCGAACAGTATGACCATTTCAAATTATGCAATGTTTGCAATTTTCACGTGCGAAATTAGGATTTTTTTTTCTAATCTTGCCAGCCAAAAATAAATTTCAGATGGCCCAAAATGAAATCATTAACACTTTCATAAATAGCCATATAAGATGAATCTTGGATCTTCTGTCATTCAAGAATAGCTTTATCTACATTTGTATGTAATCTTCAAGCAGCAATGATTGTCAAACCTCGAGATAAACACAGCGAATGTTTACAAAAGTATATAAGGGTTTGTAACGATAAAACAAAACATTTCACTTCCTCAAAATTTTCCATACATTCTCTAAAAGGTAGCCGGCTCTGTCGGGTCGGTTATTTGTGATATTATTATCAAATGTTACCGCCCCAGGGCTAAAGTAATTGGCTTTGTTTGGTTTTCTACCGTTAATTTCGCAAACTATTTTTGTTCGCCCGATCCTGTGAATATCTGAGAGGCAGTACTCTTCTGCAGAAAACACATCACTGGTCATGACACATTTTCTAAAATAAACAATTAATTTGCGTACGGAGGTAAGGTTATCTTTCAATACAAGTTTCATTAAAAAAAAGCAAAATACATCCGATCTATCCTTTCAAGTATTTGAAAAAAACTCATAACTTACCCGCTTGTTGGACTGAATGAACGATAACATGTTCTTAAAAGCAGAAAGTTTGGCGAGACGAGAGACAGCAGCAACCTGCAACAAACCGGACATAGAAATTAAAAAATATATTCAGATAACAGCGAGTATGATTTTTGAAAGTTTGAGGCAAGGAAATAGCAATTTTTTAAATTTAATGCTTTTTCAACAACTAGTTCAAAACTTGCGACATTGTAGGACTCACTGTGAAGTTTGGGTTAAGGGGAAACTGGCAGCACTGAAGCCACATGAGTAACGGTTAAACTTTCAAAATAATCCACTCATTCTGAACTCTATTTTTCCCTTATTACAATAATTACAATTTCCTCAATTTTGATTGGCCTATTCTGAACTCTATTTTTCCCTAATCACCTAATCACTGGTATATTTGTGATTAAACAAATTGAATTCGCGCTTTGAGCTCATCCAATGTTGTTAATCACGCGTAATGATAACAGACTGAATTGGACTCCACTCAGTCCCATTACCATTAATAATCGTCAAGGAAAACTATCCGATGGCAAAACTCTGTTATCGGCTACCTGTTATCGGGACAGTGGAATGAACCAATCACAATCCGGGCTTCAGGATTTCTTACTGATCAGCAATTGAACAATCACCCCTGTGTATTTCCAGTTTTGGTTCTTCATAATTGGAAATAAAAATAATTTCTTCCTTGGAGATTGTAAAATAACATTGTAAATGGACACATATCAGTGAAATCTGTTTTTATCTGCTAAGATTTCGTCTTACAGTTTAATTTTCGGAAACTGTACTTATTAAAATAAAGATAAATTTGCGGATTCAAAAATATCTGAATACGTGTGGACAAGGTCCAGTTTCTAAGCAGTAATCAACCTGTTACAGTTTTAAGTCAGTTGAATTTGTCCTGGTTGTTAAAAGTTCAATTAAAATACTTTTGAAAGCTTCGCTTTGATTTCTCTCAACATTTTTCTCGTGTCCTTTGCTGGCATTTGTAACATTGTCTACAAACAAACGCAGCACTGCTTTGATCCTTTACTTTATATTTCTATGGCTTCAAACGTTTTGGACACACCTGCTCTTGTGTGAGACCATCCACCTGCTGAACACGGCCAGTGACAACACCTTCGATTCCACGTAGGAACATGTCGAACTCCTCCTCATATTCTGACTCCCTGTACAAAGTGAAGAAACCAATTAAAACTTCGAAAACTATATACCTACACAAACTGATTTTCTTACGATACACCCTGTATTGTACAATTTTTATGGACTGCCTAATCCTGTTCACAGTTCTTGTAGGAGAGTCCGTGGCATTCTGTGATAACTCTTTTTATCTTTCATTTGTTTTGTGGAGACAGATTTACTTGTTGCTTTCTCCGTGAAAAACTGACACTTCAGAAAATTACAGAAAAAAAGATTGGGATTCTCTAAGGATTTTGTTGGCTTTCCTTGTCTATTCTGAAAATGAGGAGGAGGAGGATGTCAAAGACCTCTTCTATAGTATAAACAAACAAACAAATTATAAGTGCGAGTTCCCCACAGTAAGTCACCAGTCAAGTCTTTCAGTTCTAAATGTACTTAAAATACAACTAACTGTGAAAATATTTTTTGATGTGCATGAATCCCTTCAGTTTTATTGCGTCGCGAAATTGCCATTTTTGGTTCAATTTTACCGCCATTTTGTACATTACTGAGCTCATAGGAGTATGGGTACGATTCTGAGTTTTACGTCACTCACGGCCTGTGAATCCACAGCCTGAGGCAAAACTTGACAATTAGTACAAATTTTCTTTTTTCATAGGGAAAAACATTTGATTAACAATTCTTTACAAGTCGGTTGCGTTACTGGTTGTGATAACCAGACTGAACTTAAAGATGGAGTTGGCCGTGAGAAACGTCACAGCTGGCTCACCCCAGAACTCCGATATTCATTCCAATGCTCGGTGGTGAACCAGAGGCGCGCGATATTCAAAGGCGTATAAAGAATAAAATACTCGGCGGATTTCCGAATTTTTTTTTTCAACCAGTATCTCTGCAACTTTCAATGGCCGAAAAATCCGAAAAGGGGTTAGTTGCACTTTAACACTCAAAATAAAATTCGTAAAAGTTTAAAAATGAAAAGTTGTAACAGAAGCAAAGCAAAGCAAGGCAACTGGTTTAAAATTCAAAAGGTTAAGCATTTTAAGCATTAAAGAACTAGTAATATATCAAGTAAGCCAATCGACTCTACTCAAAAGGGACAATCAAAATCACTGTTTGTTTACCGAAAGTTGAAAATGGATTTTAATTAGGTTTAACTTTTAAACTTTTACACATTTCATAAATCAATAGTCATTTTCGATGAGTATACTGCGAAGTCAAAAAATTTTGAATGATGCATAATGGGTGGCCAAGTGTTAAACATTTGTATAACCTTTTATTCAGCCAAAGTTGACTCAGCTTTCCATCCTCCCGAGGTTGGTAAAATGAGTATCAGCTTCTGCTGGGGACTAACATGCGACGGGTGTCCCGTTCAGGGAAGTCTGACTCTCACTTGCCCAACACTACAGAAACTGAAGATAACCACAGCCTCCGAAGGGCCACTTAGGCTCGTAAATGGATATAGCTTTTAGCTTCGCGTAATGTAAATTGCACTGAGAAATCGAGGCGCGCACAAATGCTCATATAATAAGTACTTCGGTCGACATACTACAGGCTTTTTTTTATAAGAACAACTTTACAAGAACGAGGCTCAAATTTGCCAATATTTAAGAACAATTTAAGAACAAGCTCAGGCTGTGGCTTGATAACTAGGAAAGTTCTTGTGGTACAAAAATTGGCTAAAACTTATAGCATAAAACAGAAAAAGACTTACTGTAAAGACTGCTCAACAAACAATGAGGGTAGTTCACCTCTAAATTCAGCCTTACATTACATGTGTGGCGCAAGGCGTTTCATTTTCTGATACCTTGTTTTATTTTGTTTTTTCTTCGTTAAAAATCGCTCAGAGAAATAAGAACAAATTAAGAACAAATTGAGGCTGAAATCGCCAAAAGATTAAGAACAATGAGCCTCGGAAAAATTTACTGGTTCTTATTTAAAAAAAGCGTGTACATTTCATCGCTATATATAACAAAAAAAAATTATAACTGAAAAGCGGAAACCAACAAAGAGTTGCTAATCAAAGGATACCAGGAAAAATTGGGTTTGGTATATTGCAGCTTCGAAAATCGACACACTGTTTTATATTTCTTCCTGGTATTTGATAGAATCTCCATAAAAAACTATTTAATAATTAAGAAATTTTCCCCGTGTTTCCATTAAGTTATAAAAACACGAGTGAAAGTTTGGGAGAACTAGAAATAATATAGTTTGAGTTCTCCCAAATCTATGCAAGTCACCAAGTGTTTCTATAACTCTATCGAACACGGAAAAAATGCTTGCTAGTTCTTTTATAAAATATCCCACACAAAGAAACTTTATTAACATTATCAAAGTTTAAATTTTCCTTACTCGTGTAATGACGTGTCGACATTGAACTATGTTTACATATAGAATTATAGAAACACGGCATTCAGCCAATCATTACGTGCGTCATATAATTTTTATATTATAAAAACATTTTGAGTTATAAGACAAAAGTTTACTTTCTTTTTCACAGAAAGCAACCATAAACATGAAAGTTTTTCCTGCCGTTCTGAGCGTCATTGTCGCGGTGCTTTTCACGCAAAAAGCACTTGGAATGTTTCTTCCCATAAAAAAACCAGGTGAGCACTCAGAATAGAGTTATTGCTGGTTAACAAATGAGAGCAAAAGGCCTGACATTTAAATTTATCTCAAAATTACCTTTTTAAATACCACGCTGGCAGGTTTTAAATCAGAATTGAATAGTGAATAAGGTGCAAAACTTTAATGTATGATATTGCTTTGTATCTCCCTACATATCATTGCATTTACACTTTGAGTGACATGTGACATCTGTGCTCTCTCCACGAAGAGATGCAATAAGAAACTTCTACAAGATTTTTGTGTTAAATTTCGAATCGAATGGGAATCAGGTGTCAGTGGTAACATGATTGACATAACAATTTTTTGCTTACCTTGGTCGTGCGATTTGAGATTTCGGGATGTTTCAGGAATGGATTCACTGAAGATTACTTACAACCACTGCAGATTTTTCGCTTTTGTTACTGCCGTTAACGTTGTTGTTGCGGTCAATAATTTCATTGTCGTTTTAATACCGTCACGGTGGCGTGGGTGGCGCATTGGAAAGATCTCTGCGTTCAAAACGCAAGGTTGAACATTTGCGTGACCTTCTTTTCCGCCAAAGTTGACTCAGTTTTCCATCCTCCCGAGATCGGTAAAATGAGTACGAGATTCTGCTGGGGGCTAACTTGCGATGGATTAGTGTCCCGTTCAGGGGAGGTCAATCTGCTTAACACTTCAGAAACCGGGTAAAAGCGCCGGCTCTAATGGGCCACTTAGGCTGGAGAATGGATTTAGCTTAGCTTAATATTGTCATTTGCCGTTCGGTCTGTTGTCGCTGTTGTTGTTGTTGTGCCCATTGTCGTTATAAACGTCGTCGTTGTTGTTATACCCGTTGCCGCTTTTGTTGTAACTGTTGTCCTTGTTGTGCCTGTCGTTATTGTCATTTCATACGTTATCATTGTTGTTGTACTCGGCTCGTTGTTGTTGCTTTATACATCATTATTGTTGTTATTGTTGTTGCTGTTTTAAACGTCTTCGTCGTTGTTGTTGGAACCGTTGTAATTGTTGTTGTAATCATCATCTTTTTCGTTGTAACCGTCGTATTTGTCGTTGTCAGTAATGTTTAATCTCGCTGTTGCAGCCGTCGTCGTTGTCTTTGTAATTGTTGTCGATATTGTTTTCATTGTCATTGTCATTGTTATTAGTAATGAGATTTAATATCTTCTTTTTTCAGTTCCTGCGAACTGTTCTCTGCCGAGCGACCCAGGACCTTGTAAGGCTGAAATGCTGAGATACTATTACAATTCCACCCAGAGCAATTGTTTACCATTTAACTATGGAGGGTGCAAAGGAAACTACAACCGTTTTGAAAATTTGTTTGAGTGCCTCCAGAAGTGTGCATTTCCATCGCTGAATATGAAAATCTTTTAGTTCTCAGATGCTACATCTCCGAGGTCGCACAGCTTGGTCAAACTCGCATCATACGTTAATTCACGCACAAATAATGTAATCCATAAGAACGCCATCAGCCTGCTTCAAATGTTACAAAAAAAAAAACATCAGCATGTATGGAAAATCTTGATATCAACCCAAGCGAAAAACAAGCAAACCTGTAGAAAGCGAGAGCAATACGAAAATCCATGTCTAACGAAAATAACTTATATATTTATTATATTTATTTATTTACATATCACACATCCACAGGTTGAATGGATGCATATTATATTGTAGGATTTGCGCCATGGATTACCATAGTACCATAGATTACTAGGAAAATGTATCAAAATGTATATATGACTAGATGCCAAAATTTAAGAAATGTATCCCGAATAAAACGTGCTAGTTTTACAAATTTCTTGACTAAATAGCGCAGGTGTACGAGTCAATTATTTATTATTCATGTTATTGTTAAACGTTAAAATCTTTTGATGCCAACTCGAGGCGAGTTCTCAGTAAATAAAATTGCTTTGAAAATGACGTTGAAGTTTCCTTGGTTCTGATTGGTTATAGCACGGTCAATCCAAATGTGTTCGCCTCCTAGCGGTGTATTCGTCGAAACCGCTGTCCTGGACATAATCGTTTTGCCGGCGCGAAGTTTAGAACTTTAAAAGAAAATCGCAATTTCAAATGTATTTGCCAGCATAATACCTCATAATTTAGCTCAGTTTATATCAGGAATATCACTTCGTTGATAATGTTCAACTGCGAAAAGATAGACAATGCATTTGCAGTAG
Organism: Palythoa grandiflora; assembly: GCA_026546935.2. Classification (NCBI taxonomy): domain Eukaryota; kingdom Metazoa; phylum Cnidaria; class Anthozoa; order Zoantharia; family Sphenopidae; genus Palythoa; species Palythoa grandiflora. Next base: position 16,409 of record JAOCPT020497075.1, read on the forward strand.
AAAAACTCATATTCACGTTCTCAGAGAACGGCAATGAACTCACGTCCAATACGTGATAGGACGGGAGGAAATCAAAATTCGCGCATGCGCTGGAGACTCCCGCGACTGAGGAATTGAGACGGTTAAGCTAAGCTATTTCACAAGGGCAGTAGTTACATGGGATTTTATATATTTGTCTGAAAATAGTCGCATATGACTTGGCTCTGATATTTTCCTGTACAGTTCAAGTAAACGCCAATTAAAAATAGTTTATTTTTTGACAATTTTTTATGGCTTGGTGGCTGTCAAGGGTTCATGCGCACCTCTCCTGTCGGCAAGTATTATTCGCTTGGTGGACCTATCATTTATTCTAAATTGAGAAGGATTGAAAAGTTGACTGACGTGATTTATCTCTTATGTTTTTTTTTTCTTTATTTTTTCCCGTCGTATAAACCTTGTTTTATTAATTATTATATGTCAGATTTTTTGTTAACTCTTTTTGACTATCCAATAGGCCCTTTGCAGCAAGTAATCACATGGTACAAATAATAATATAATGGGACGCAAAAAGAACGTGCTAGACTCCAAGACAAAACACAATTAACTAGTAAAGAGTGATTTTCTTTGTTTTACATTTCCCAGTGGAGTTTAGCACGTTCTTTTGCGTCCAAGTATATCATTAATTGTGCCTGATTTGACCTCTGGCTGCATGCAAAGGGCCTATTGCTTAAACAAACTATTGACGACTTAAATAGTTCTCGTTGCTCGTGGTTTCGGTACTGTCGACATTTCGATGAAACGTGTCTGTAAAGGTCTCATCATGGAAACAATATTTTCAGCCTTTCAACGCGCTAAGTCATCTGTCAACCGAAGGACAAGTATATCATTGAGGTCAGACGCATATGGGATTGCTGTGCAACACCTAGTTAATCTTACTGTACAAGTTTCTCTCTGAGCGAATGAACACAACGATGACGCTGTACTTCTCCCAAAACTCATGCAAACACACCACTCGTCTGACATCACAGCTTTTCTACTATTTACTTTCGGTAACCAAAACATCTTTGGGAAGAGAATTTAGATAACGATTTATATTCGAAAAAAATTTCAGATTCGAAAAGAACGACCCAACGTCCACTAGATCAAGTATAAAAAAATGTTTGATATTTGTGTCATTTGATCGATGATGCTTCAGTGCTTCTTGCTGAAACTATACCCGGGAATGAAATCATAGCCGAGAAAACCTTGAACCCAGTCATAACTTATCATGCAAACCACCATATTCAAATGCGAGTGAAAACTGAGAATACGGACCGACATGTTTTGTGGAGACGATCGACGTAAAAGCCGGGAAATTTCGAGAAAAGAAAAAAATACTACTGTAGGAAAGGAGGGAGGTTCATAATGGAAGAAGACATGAGACAATTTTCTTCCAAAAAAAATATCATATTTCTTCCATGTTTTGTTACTTAAATTTTTATCATTTTCCATGGCTAGACCTATTTTCTTGTTTGATCCAGAATTCTTGTAATACTTTTTCCTTTTTCATTTTAATATAAAATGTTAGACTTTGACCAAAAATGAAGTTTTACTACATTTTAGCTAGCTGACTTGTTTAGCCCTTTTGGTTATTTCAGCTAGCCAGTACTGAAAATAAGTTTTGTCTCTTTGTGTAAATTAGAAAATATAGTCCTTAAATGTACCTAAGAAACCATTGTCATTGTCATTGTCATTCTGAACTTCAAAAAAATATAAAAATCTTTTTTCAGGCACTTTAAAAGAAACACCTTTTTGTACTTCAATGTAGGTAGATTTGATTGTTCAACAAAACAAATGCATGACGCTTAACACTTCGAAAAATAAATGCAAATATAAATTAGTGTTGTTTTAACGAAATATGCTTACATAAGAATTGTAAAACAAACCAGCTAACACTAATAACGAAATTTTGAAAACTTCTTTTTTTCTTCTTTCAGAAAATGTATATTTTGTTAAAATCGGCCGAATACTTAGCGTTATTTGGTCAAACACCCGGTGTTTGTAGGTGGAACATACAGGGTACAGTATATGCCTCCCTACTGATAGGCTCCATATACATACATACATGATTATCAAAGAATATTTGCTATTTGTGAACTTCTTTTCACAGTTTCTCTAACTGTTGTTGTGGAAGCTAAATGTGCTTTCGTAAAGGTCGGAGGCTCTGGACCAATTTTAATTGATTTGAGCTTTGCGTCTGCATTTGTGCTTGCTTCAGTTCTATTAATGTTCGAAAAATTGTGAGGCAATAGCAAATGCAAGCATAAAGTGTGCTAAAGAAAAAGGAAAATTTCAGTTTTTTGTGTTTGCATTAATATCACATACAAATCTCACTTCTTGTTCTTATGGCTGTTGTGACTGCATCTGTACCTGGGTTTGCGTTTCTAGTGTGAACAGGCATTAACTGGGTTCAGAACGTCAGCAGAGAGTTGTATACCCTTAGTTCGTTTTTTGCAATATCATAAATAAGAAGCAAAAGCGACTAACAAATCCTTGGTGTAAACAAAACAAAACAATTAATCATTGTATACTGAAATATGAAATCCAGCATGTGTACTTTAATAAATGGTTGACGCTATCTAACCATGAGATGAGGACCAAATACAGAGGCTTGGGGTTTCTTACTTGGGAGAGGAAGGGGGAGTAAATAGAAGAATTATGGCATTAAATAAATTATTATATAATTATCGTTTAGGAGAGACTCGGGTGCCTGAAATAATTACAGTTTAGCAAATTTTATTTATCAGTGACGTCACAATTTTAAAAAACTGAAATAAAGTATGCTTCATCATCACGCTACACCATCCTTTTTTTACGAGTTTTGAAAGTTTCAGGGAAATATTCAAGTATTTTTTCTATTTAAATATCTGTATTACTTCCTCTTATTTTCAACTTCTCGAAGATTTACATGTATTGATTTCATGAAAATATTTCGTCTGTTTGATAAAAAAACAATAAACGAAAGGAAGGTGCAAAAACGGTTTAAGAAGCAGTAAGAATCCGCGTAAAAAATGACCAATGAATTTTGGAGAGAAAATAGATTTTCTCTCAAAAAATAGATTTTCTCTCAATATTTTCACTTGTAGCCCTTTATTTCGATTTTTAAAACAATTTTTTCTGGGGATGGTCAGAAACCACAAAAAAATTGTCTTTTTCAGCGTCAAATTTAGGCATTGCGGCAATTTCTCTAGAAGATTGAGCATTTACTCAAATGAACCTAAACAATTATATTATCTTATTTAACCCTTCCTCTTCAGAATGAGGGTAAAATTGTTAGAAATTTGACTCAAAATGTGAAAGTTATGAAGTTTTCAAGAGCTTGCAACGCGCCCTGACAAAATTTGGGTGTCAATGCTATTAGTTGACAAAGATTTTCTCAAAAGTTAACGTGATCTGGAACTTCGCATATTTCATAGTTTAGGCTGCGAATGAAAATATTGCCATTTTTGTTCATCACATGGATTGTGCTTTTAGTGAACAAAATTCGAAGAAAATCTATATAATTTTCTTTCAAAAATTCATTGGTGGTTTCTTACGCGGACAGACTCTTACAGTAAGTGACTATTTTAGGTTGAAAAATAAACGTACAGGTACGGTTCCTTGAATTTTTTAGCAGCACTGTGTCTCCATTAAATTAAAAAAGTCTTTCCGCTGTTTTCCCCTAATAAAGCTGTGAATGAATCTGGCATTTGCGATTTACGACAGACGACATGTGTCTTTGAAATTTTTTAGAATACAAGCACACTTGTTGACGGAGCCGCTGTACCATGGTCAGCGGCATTACTTTTAAAGTTCGTTGAGTAGTGAACAGAGAAACATCAGGCTTGCTTGTTTACATTCAAAACGAAATAGTTATGTTTTTACGACTATAGTGGTCAACACACTGAAGTTTGTTTGAACTTCAAACGATTGAGGATCACCGTTTTTAAAAATATCTTCGCTACTTATAACGTCCATATTTATGAAACTCCAGCTCTGGCTAAAGGGAATCTTTTGACACGACATGACAATTCCAGTTTGAATGTCGATTGCAAATCCACTGACTACAGATTCTCACAACAGCATATCCGTGATGTTTTTTCTTCGATCGAAAGTTTGAATTTAATTCTCGCTTTGATCACAACTTGTAAGATCGGCATTAAAGCCATGGCATGTTTGCAGAACTCCGATATATATAATTTGGTATTTGGAAAAGGATTTTCTTTCGTC
>JAOCPT020497076.1:0-12410 GCA_026546935.2 Palythoa grandiflora
CCAGTACAGTATCTGTCATATATTGATCAGACTGAGTTTCGTAAATTTTACATGAAAAAATTTGGAGCAGCATAGGTCTTAAATTTTGAAAGTTTGGGTCTTAAAAAGTCTTAAAAAGGTCTTAAGTTTCCTGAGTTGGAACCTGCAGGAACCCTGAAAAAATTAATTCGTACAAGTTTTCAAATAAAACGAGTCACGCTTCACGTCTAATTCACTAGCACTACTCGATTCAGGGATCACATTGCTCAAGATATGCTAATCAGGAGGACGCCAAATAAATAAAACACGAGTCACGAGAAATTAAATTCTTTTTTCACGCATCACGGATAAATAAAAAGCCTAATCACGCGTCACAAGAAAGATACAGGGCACTCAAAATGTTCATTTCAGCTCCGGTCAGCACGTACGACAATGAATGTTTCCATAACTCCTTTTGCTAATTGCGGGAGGCTTCAGAGAAATCTTGGCGTAAGTTTGAATGCTATCATGGTATTAAAAATCAATAATTAATAAAAGGGAAAAGATAAAAAAACAGGTGATTTGACTACCTTTTAAAATATTCACAATGAGATGACGTCACAATAACTTTTTCTCTGACGTCTGCGCCGCAGGTTACTGTCTTTGTTGTTCAGCTGTATTCTGTATTTACATTCAATATGTCCTTCAAAATTAGAATGAGTTGCACGATTCTTTGAACTTTAGATTTGTAATGTGACAATGTGTATAATATTTTTGAATAATTAATACCGCGACAGGCACGAAACTGTATTCGGAAGTATTATATTTGGTGAAATTGATTTGAAATTGTCAGTTTCAAAGATAATAATAGTTTGAACTTCTCCGATTTAAAGATAGTCACTTTGTCAATTATAATATCATGAATACAGAATAAACTAGAAAACCTCTAATTCATTGAAAATTTAGAATTCAGTAAATCTTTTCGAAGAATACACATTCGTAAAATAATTAATAATGCATGAGTGAAAATATTTCAATAAATTTTCTCTATCCGTGTCGTCCTTAATGCTCGGAAGTTCTTTTTTTATATGTTATTTCAATTTTGTCTCTTATTTTCGATTTTCGTATTTTTCAAAAAGAAAAAAAGATTGACTTTCGGGGTTTTTTTTGATCGTGTAATGTTTTAGCGCTCAGAAAACCAAATAGTAAAATGTAAACATCTTAAAATTCAAATAACCTTGTGATGTTTTATGTTAACTTTACAACAAATCGCCGTGCCTCTTGACTTTTCTCGTTAAAAATTTCAGTTTTTTCTTGTATTTCTAGACACTAAAATGCATTATCATTTGCTACTTAATTGAATCGGTATAAGCTGTGTTTAAAAGTTTTGAAGTTGTACGCTTTGACAAGCAAGATTTAACTTCATTTCCCGCTGAGTTCAAGTCGATCGGACTGCTCTCAAACTAGAAAAATTACCAACTTCTAATATTTATGATACAACGGACATTTTCTACATCTACATTTCAAGACAAACGAAATGAATGGCCACTTATAGGATTTCAATCAACGGTTCAGAAGTTGAGATATTTGTTTATCTAAAATTGGGTTTGGTACGTTAAGGGATCATACAGTTGCGAAACTTCTGCCGTTGTGTACACAGATCCATTTCACAACAAATGAAACGTGCCATGAATATATCTCAGAGATTTTAAACTACGTGTCGAAACAAGTGAGTTGTCCAGGGGTCACGACATAACTCTTAGACAAGTCTTGATTCAAGGATGGTCCTTTAAGTAAATCTGAAACGGACAATGAGAAAGTTTTAAGAACTTAATCGTACATGCAGGCATTGCAGCGGAAATGCTAACTCATTGGACGTACAGTGATTCATCTCCGTCACATCTGAAACGGATCTTGTTCAGACTTTTAACGAGAAACAGTTGTGCAAATGATCTCATTTTGGATTTACTTCTTTGTGTTAAAGTTACAAATAATCATTTCAACAAGTCTTGGCAGGCTTCTGGTTAAACTTTTAAATCCAAACTAATAACTTCATACCAAAACTTGAAAAGATCATTTAAAACAATTTTTTAAGTATCATTTTCAGTCATGCAAAGTCGCACGATAAAACAACACGCGTGCTGCATTCCGAAGTTGTTGTGTATATTGCACTTCCCCAAGCTGTTTCCACTTAACTTATTTATGTTTAAAATTCTTGCAGATTGAAAATACCCGTTCAACTTCAATTCTTATATCTTGAATTGCCCTATATTGTGGTTTTCAGCTTGGCATGCAGGCAAAATGCGACGAGACACAGTAAACCAGAGATATTGATAATTTGCAATAAAAATACTTTTTATTGTATCACTGTCAGTGACCCGCACTGATTCTACAATTACTCATGGCCAGCATGAAGGATATAATCTTTGTTTTCACATTTTTGCACATAAATTATTAACAAGGGTGCTTCTTGATAAAGGAATCGGGAATGTATAACTTAAAAACAATATATTCCGCTTTGATCCAATCTCAAAGTGTATTCATTTTACGAGATACAAAACTTTTAACATTGCCCTAGTTTTCAACTATTCCTTTATCAAATAGCACCAATAGTAAAACAATTTGTTTTGACTCAAAATATTTTCAAGTTGATAATATAATTGGTAATACACAGACCAGCAGTGTATTACAATTATTCGTATGTGTCCAAGTATGAAAAAAGCATGCTTCATCATTTAGGATATTGCATACATGTTTCTTGTACTAAGGACTATCTTGCCTTACATGTAAAAATATTTACATAGGACCAGCCTACTTGATTCGTAATTAAAGTTTCACTTAAATAAACCATTGTTCGTTTTTTACAAATGTTCACTTTGTGCTTGTGTTGAGTCACAAGTCCGTATAGTTTTATGATGCCATGGGCATAAAGTCTCAAGTGCCTGCACTTGCAATGTTAAACACAGTTTTTTAACCTTCTTTGAATATTGAATGAATTCTTTAGAATGAATTCACCGATGTTACTGGCACTTGCAACGGCGAAGCTACTGATTGAGGGGAACTGCACTGCAATGGCGAGTCGACGGATTGCGAGGCAGCGATTGCCTTCTTTGCTTCGTCCTCTTTTTTAGCTTGTTCTCGCAGGTGAATTTTCATATGGCGCCGACGTTCATCTGATCTTGCAAATCGCCTGCCACAGGTTTCACAAGCGAATGGTTTCTCCCCGGTGTGTGTTCTGATGTGAGTTGTCAGGTGATCTGAGCGGGAGAAGTTTCTCATGCAAATTTTGCATTGAAATGGTTTTTGACCAGTGTGTGTTCTCATGTGTCGAGTGAGTTCGTCAGATCGCGAAAAGCGACGTGGACACGTGTCAACTGGACATGGATATGGCCTTTCATGTGGCGGTGTGCGAGAGCGACCTTCGGTTGGGTTGTTTCTCTTGGCTTTCAAAATGCTGTTACCAGCCTTGGGTGGACGACCTCTCTGTGGTGTTTTGTGGTTGGAAAGGAAATCAGGCTGTGCAACCGGGTGAAGGACAAACTTGTCCAAAGGCAGTGATTGCTCAGCGGAGACAGGCGGCTGATATGGCAGTGTTTCGGCGCCGTGAATGATCGGCCATTTCATGTTGAGGGTTGCTGTTGCTTGCATGAACACTGGCGATTGAATGGGTTGCTGTAGTTGTCGTTGGAGAAAACTTTGTTGTTGGATTCCCTTCACTTGCAGGGACTGTTGGATTTTCTGAAGATTATCGGGCTGTGGCTGCTGTTGCTGCAACTGCTGTTGTTGATTAACCTTCAGCTCGGGACTCGGCGCCTGTGATGGAGTTACCTTGTTTTCTGATTGTGATGGCGGGCACCACGTACTTGAATAGGTTTGATTAAGAAGTGGAGTGAGAACTGTACGATCAGGGATCCACCAGTTGTGGGCTGGTGAACTGTAGGGAGAACTGTGGGTATTTGGAGGCGGTGTAGATACGGACGGCATCGAAGAAATCACATCGTGAAGACTGGGAGCCTTGTAGTGATTCAATCGATGGAGGTTCAGTTTTCCCTCTTGTTTCAAATCAGGCACAGTACTGTCCAGGTCTATGTCACCTTTTGAGAAAAAAGAAAAATGGTAAGGAAAAACGTCAACTAAACAGCAAAAAACATAAAACATGAACTTTATCGAAACATAGATAAGATGACAAGAGACAACGAACGACGAAATAAAATAATCGACGAGAATCAATGTGGTAGCAATATAATCGCATTTGTAATTTACAAAATACATTTCAAAAATAATTTCTGCTTACTAACTTTTATCGTAGAGTTTACCTTGAGAAATCATATTTGTTAACTTCAAAGACAAGTTTAATGTAAGCCGAGGCTGGGGTTTGTGAAACGCCGTAAGTGAATTTACGCGAGGCATCGAATATGAGTATGATTAAGCGCGTAAAAATGTCGAAATGCTGCCTTTTCATGATGTGACTATGCTAGAAATGTGTAAGGGGAAATAGTGGGCTAAGATTTGAATAAACGCCAACACGTTTTGACAATTTCAAAGCAAACCGTATCCCACGCATTTCAGTTAGAAAGTTACGAACTTTGCCGAGCGACTTCGATCGGTCACAGCCTAAGGTGTGTATCAATGAGATTGAAAAGTACCTGAAATAGTTGTTTCGTGGAAATCAATCGGTTCACCGAAAATGTTAGTCGGTTCATCTATGGTTAACGGTAAGGTGAAATCTTCAGCACTCGTAGGCACTTGGCGAGCCAGTTGTGGTGCTAGTAAAGTAGCCGTATCAAATCCAAAAAGTTGGTCGGTGGCGACTTGCGCCAAGCTATCGAGATCTGTCATCGTGACCATCATTGTAGTTTTCTGTAAACGACGAGGTGCGAGATAAAATTCTGAAGTAAAATTCTTTTAACGGTAACTGATCAACAGTTGGGAAAAGCCGTGTTATCGACCAGCAATAACAACGACTAGACTTGTTTGAGCTCGGAAATGTTTCGCCGACTTCGGCTTCTTCTTCGCTTCGTGGATTCACGAGTTTGTGTTGCAGAATGAGAGTGGGCGGCCGCATTTATCTAAAAAATTAATTTGCCAGAAAGTTGACATTTACGTATCCCATTGTGAAAGTGTCATTTGCAGCCAATAGTATCACTGCTAAATTTAGCTTGGATGCGTCACAATGACGCAGGAAGTGATTGACGTCAATGGATTTGTTTATCAACAAATTGTTTGACCTACCGTCACGGCAGCTTGATTGCATTCAATTTTCATGCTGCATAATTTGAAAGTTCGATTAACTTTATCTTATTTGTAAACTATTTAATTCATTTGAACAGTTTTTGAAAGTATTGGCATAACCAGATGCCTTTTTCTTCGACATTTTCGTTCGACTTCTAAACAGATCGAGCTGAAATTTGCATACACGTCATGTGTAATTGAATGCAATGTCTCCCTAGCGACAGCGATTTGTTGTCACTTTGTACTTCGTTCAGTTATTGTTAGACGCGCCAAATTAAAGAGAAATTTCTAGAATGCTTGTGTTCGACTGAAAGGCGCGGCTCGTTTGTGTATGTTCTTGTCAAAATTACAGTTATTTCAACCGAAAAGGGTATATTTTCATTTCATTTTTCTTGTATCAACACGAAAGATTTCTATTTTATCAGATCAATCATTAATATTTTACAATGAGAATCCGACCCGCAGCTAGGCGAAGCAAAACATGAATATTATAATTTCAAATTAATTTCCAAAAATAGTCTTGCAAATTGGTTGCTACAAATAATCAAAAAACATTCATTGAAGGATATTATTTCCGAACTATACTGCGCTTTTTAATTAAATTTTTATTTTGTTAGCTCTTGTAACACAAAAAAAATAACAAAATGAAGCAATATTTTTAGGAAATGTATATACAAGTAAACATTAAATTTTGGTTTATAACTTATCTTCATATTTAGTTCAAGCGGTAGTTGAAGGTTTCATTTAGAACTATATATTATATTGCGTGGGAGTTACTACCGCAGAATAATGCAAATAGATAATAAATTTACAGCAGGTGGCAGATCTCTTTTTGGCTAAAAGTTCGCAAATCCCCGGCCTAAAAATAGGGCAGCCAGTTTGCCTACTCACGTCAGTTGGATCTTTTTTAGGAACGACAGGTGCATTTCGTACTGAAAATGACCAGCGCGGAAGTGAGATAAACACGTTTCTGGTTCTCCAGTGTTCACTATTATAAGTTTGGCAAACAAACATTCAGACCTTGCGGCGCGGAAGTGAACAGGGGAAAAAAGGATATTATGCTCTTTTTGCAAAATTATAAGCGTTTGCGACAAACCGTTTTCACTGGCCTAAATTCTTGCTGTTTGTAAATAATTCAGTTCTGAAATTCGTAGAGCCAGTTTAAGGAGCTATGTATATAAATGCACATTTTAATATTTATAGTGCTTTTTTTAAGAAGACACAGCTGTCTGTAGATCTTATGCTGCATGCTTTATAAAAATGCGTAGTTTGTACTTTAGCTGTTGAAATAATTAAATAATAACTTCTGGTTCATAGCCCACAACGTGGGTGTTTGGGGTCAAAAAATTCCGTTATACTGTCGGAAACTAGTTGGATGCAGAACGCGTGACCTGCCAGACACATAAATCTTCAATGTTAAATTTTAGTTTTTAAGGCATACATTTTTGTCGTGGTAAATGTATGGTAACATTCTTAAACACGAGCATGAATTTAGTTATTTTTTATTCTAAAAGTGCAAAGAAAACACTCCTGGTTAATATTTGCCTTCAACAGTGGAGTTTGTTTTTTGTTCAACAGACGTGACCATGATAACTGAATCTTCCAGGCGAATATCAACGACAAAAGTTCGATTACCACTTCATTACGTTCGGCGACGCCTAGCAATCGAAAATTCCGGAACAATATTAACGAAGAGAAGTCAGGCATGAAATCAGGCATTCGGAATGTGTCGCCGCTAGTCGAGAAACTTCGACATATGCATGAATAATGACCGTTGAAATGTTTGTCATTCCGACGTGACGCGCCGTAACCAAGGTCGTTCAGGCCAAATATATTGAAATAGTTCCGTTGGATTTAATTGCTCCGTCGATATTTCCGGCCTTCACGTGTTTTCGTCATTCGCATTTATTATGGATAAAGGACTAAACGATGACCGTCGTTTGTGATGACGATCGCTCCGTTACATGAATCGTGTCGTAAATGATAATTGAACAGTTTTTACGGCACGTGTTTCTGGGAACAGAAATTCTTTACGTTCTCGCTAAGTGGCTTTTGCCTACAGGGTTATTTTGAGATGTACATAAATTGTGTGATGCAGTGGTATTTTATTTTAAGATTATTTAACTTGAAGTGTATTTCACAAGTTTTCTAGTGATATTATGCCAGCAGTCTTCACGAAACGAAATTTTTAACATACTTTGCTTTATTTGATTCGACGGTGAACCCAAACATAAAATTGCTTTTAAAACATGGATTAAGTCATTAACGTGACTGAAAAATTCCGTTTGAGCTCGAGTGTTGATGAGAATGCTTCCTATTTTCAGATCAGGTTAAACATTGAAATTTAGAGCTGCTTCGATCTTTGGTATATAAACACTTTTTTTAAAAAAAGAACCAGTAACTTACAGCTGAGGCTGGGCTGTTCTTAACGTTTTGGCGATTTCAGCCTCAACTTTTTCTTAAATTGTTCTTATTTCTTGATATTACCAAACAGTGGATTAGTTGCCCAGAACAATAAAATGGCGCTAACTAATACGTGTTTGTTATTGTTTCATACAGTGGTATGTGATAAGATCTTGAAACTGTCAATACAGCGTTCGCGAACGTGACGAGCTCGCTTATCACTCTTCCAGCTCCTGATGAGCCAGATATAAATTCTAACAAGTCTTTGGATACACGTAGCGTGTTATACGATCTCCAAAATGATTATTGAATTCTTCCTAATAGTTTATCTGTTTTGAAATGCTAAGTGCATGCCCCAATGATTATCAGAAACTGAAAAGAGCAGTTAGATATGTTAATATGAACGTACGTGTAACTCAATCTGTGTACATAAATTTGTCTGATCAAAATTTCAGTCTGGTGAGTGTTCTTAGCTTGTTCTTAACTTTTGGGCAAATCTTCGCTTGGCTGTTCTTTAATATAAAGTTTGTTCTTATAAAAAACGTATATATACCGAGTCGAGGCAGAAAGAAAACGCTCCCAGCCTCAGCAAAAGCCATGATATTAAAGTGAGATAATTATTCATTATGTTTCTGCATGAATGACCAAGTTTACATGTTGCACAATACTCAGTAGCAACATGATTGTGTTTTGTTTGTTGATAGAATTGACTGATTACTTGGACAATATTGGACATCAGAGCAGTGTCTCGATTTGACTTAAATCCGCCAAGAAAACTTACTATAGTTTTTTTTGCATGCGCCACAGTTTTGAATTTTCTTGACGGGCCATAGAGGAAAAAAGATCTACTCGTACTCAATTATTGAATTATTGAATTTAGAAATATTGTAGCTCAAAACGACAAGTTTTTGAGGTAAATCTGCATGTTTCCTGTTGAAAGAGAGAATTAGAACTGTACTGTTCTTATGGTACTTATTGTAACGTCATTTCCGTACAACAATTTGCACGATATTTTTTTTTAAAAAAAATGGGTTGTATAATATTACCTGTAAGCTTCTGGCCGATTTTTAGATATAAACAAAAAACTAACTATTGAATGTCAAAAGAAATTCAGCATATATTTACGTCACTTGGCCTTTGAATATTGTTTATTTGTTGTTGGTTGAAAAAGAGTTAAAAACAAATTAACTATAGCGGTAACCATTTTTCTCCTTTCAGTCAATGAAAAGCCGTCATGCTTGGCTAAAAATGTTTTAATATAATTGAGTACATGCTTTTTTTATAAGAACCAGTAAATTTTGCCGAGGCTCGTTGTTCTTAAATTGTTTTCTTATTTCTGTGTGCGGTTTTTACTGAAGAAAAGCAAAATAAAACAAGGTATTGGAAAATGAAACGCCTTGCGCTACACATGTATTGTACGGCTGAATTACTGTTTGTTGAGCAGTCTTTACAGTGAATCTTTTTATGTTTTATGCTGTATCGCTAAGGTTTAGTCAATTTTCTACCACAAAAACTTTCCTAGTTATCAAGCCTCAGCCTGAGCTTGTTCTTAAATTGTTCTTAGGTTTTGGCAAATTTGAGTCTCGCTGTTTTTATAAAGTTGTTCTTATAAAAAAAAGAGTAATAGATTTGTATTTTGGAAAGAAGAAGCAAAAGATGTTTATGATACTCACTAATTTTAGCCTGTTTCTGTAAACTTGGTACCTCTCCGTCTTCATACACCAATAGCGGGTTGTATAGACTGAATACCATAGGATAGTACACTTGTTGCCCAGGCTCTGAATACATCCGACATCGCTCCAAAAACTCTACACTGAATGTTATATCAACGTCACAGAAAAACATCAGCACATTCTGGTTTGTGCGGCTATTCCAATACATCACCCCGTCATGCAATGCGCGCCCACGAGAAAAAGGTTTATTCCTCATGACCAGCTGATACTGCTTGAAGTTAAAGGTCATCTCAATGTTTCTTAATATTGATTTCACGTTGTTAAAGTCGCTTTTACCGTACAACACTACAGTCAGAAAAACGTTTTTATCTTTGTTTATACAAACTTCAACAAACTGATCCATAAATTGACTAAATCGCTCTGCACGCCCAGACAGGGGCAAAATGATGTTTATCAATTCGTTTCTTTGCTTCACAGTTTGAGGCAAAACAACTGGCCTAAGGGGAGATAATGTTCTAGCAAGACGAATTTTTGTAATTGAGCTATCTTTTGGATCTCTCAGATAAATCTCATAGTCAACTCCGGTGTGAACATCGAATCGAAATACACCATCGACGACATGGTTCCTTTTGAAGTGTCGTGATGAGTTAGAATTTATTAATTTCAAGGAAAATTCTTCCGCGTCTATTATATGGCGATGAGACGGTTTCACATTTCTGAAGTCTCTTCTAGGTCCTCTAAAAAGAAATTCTTTTGAGGGTACAATGTTATCTGACTCGTAAATATGTGTTTTCGTAAAAGTTCTGAAAACTTCTTTCTCTGATAATTTAAAATTTTCTTCACCTAAGGGCAGAAAGCCATCGTTTGAATTTTGATGAATGTCAATAAACTTGGTTAAAGAATTCTTTTTCAAAATCACATCGCTAGAATTTAACGTTCTTTCAACTTCAGCTTGTAGCTTTTTATTTTGAATCTCCAGAGCGGAAATCTTCGATTGAAGCTTAGAGTTTTCAACTTTTGTCGATTCATATCTTGTAGACAGTTGCTTAATTATAGTTTCTTTCGCACGTAATTTCGCTTTCAGCTTGACGAGTTGTTCGTGTAGGGTAGAAATACTTTTACTTCGTCTTAAATTAACATAAGTAGGTCTTTGTTTTCCTGAAGTTTTACTTAATTCGAACTTTGATGCCTCTTTCTTAGCTTGTGATAATCCAGCGATATTTGACCTGGGTTGTCTTGATAACGTTTTCGCGTGGTTGAAAATTTGATAAACAACTAAAATGGACACAGCTAACAGCACGTAAATAACACTTCGATGATGGAACTTCAACGAAATGGCAACCATACTGCAACAAACATGACACAATTCCTTAACATGTTTTATGTCCCGTGCGTTCTCCGACAACACGTACTTGGCTCAAAAGACGAAATTAATGCTTTGTTGTCGAGTGTTTTGTGTGCGATTAATATTTCAAATAGAAGACACGTGGTTGAAAAGTCGATGGAGATTGTTTATAAACGTTCTTTTTGCTACGAAGCTGGTACCTGTGCTTATAACCAATTCACCGGTTGTGTGTTGATCCTAGTCCAGCACTAATCGTTGGTTTCAGTGCAAAACAAAGTGTGAATTTCGACGAAGGAACTGATGAAATATTCTAATAATAGAATGAACGAAACACGCCAGCTGAAAGAAGACGACGTCACACTCTACCAAACTCTGGTTTTACGATGCGGCTGGGCACGATTTTTAAAATCCATATCCCCGGCAGTAGGGCACGATTTTCAAATACTATATGCCCGGCAGCCGGGCACAATTTTGAAAATACTATATATGCTAGCACCCGGAAAAATACTACATCAATACATGCGCGGCAGCTGCAATTAAAATGCATCTGTGAGATGCCATTCAAATAATCATTTGTGGCTCGTTATATTCTTCCTCGGTTTCGTGCTTGATTTCACTTAAAGATGTTTATTACATTCGATGTGCTATCAATTTATGTATCCTTTGTGTAACATACCTGTAGGCTTGAAGGTACATCGGTAAAGCAGTTAGTACAGTAATATTATCTGCAAATAATTTCAGATAACTGACAAAACCATTTCAACAAGGATCGGTAACTATCTCCAAAATTGTCTTCTCGTGTATTTGATTTTCTGTAGTATTTTTCTCGGGAACTGCCGCTGTAGCGCTGAACTTTACATTGAAGTTTTTTCAAAGTGAGTTTTCCCGTTCTTTCCGTTCTGATGCAAGTGGTGCTTTCAGCTTCAAGTATAGATAATTCCCGAATATTGTCTGCAGAATCCTCTACCAAGTGTGTCAATTTGGCATTTAATGACTTTCTTGAAATGTATATTGTAAAATATATACTGTAAAATTTAATTAAAATTTATGGTATACATTACACACAATATCTGAAGACTGCAATTATGAACAAAGTAGGCTGTTGACCTGGTGAACCTTCATAACTCTTGTGTCTTCATCAGTCTACCTGCATGAAAGCGTCCAAGTACTAAACTAAAAATTATAAACCATTTACTTACTTAGATAAAGTATTGTTATCTGCATACTTTTGAAATAAATCTTGATGTAAGACAGATTTCTACAGATAACGATCGCGACACTGGCGCGAATTTCGCGGGAAACAATTGTGACAATTAATACATTACACGTTTTTTTATAAGAACCAGTAAATTTTGCCGAGGCTCATTATTCTTAACATTTTGGCGATTTCAGCCTCAATGTGTTCTTAATTTGTTCTTATTTCTGTGAGCTGTTTTTAATGAAGAAAAAAGTAAAACAAGGTATAAGAAAATAAAACGCCTTGCGCCACACTTGTATTGTACGGTTGAATTTAGAGGCGATCTACCTTCATTGTTTGTGAAGCGGTCTTTACTGTGAATCTTTTTATTTTTTATGCTGTATTTTTGTCAATTTTCTACCACAAAAATTTTCCTAGTTATCAAGCCTCAGCCTGAGCTTGTTCTTAAATTGTTCTTAAGTTTTGGCAAATTTGAGCCCCGTTGCTCTTATAAAGTTGTTCTTTTAAAAAAAGCGTATAGCTGCTTTAGGCCCCGTCCACACTATGCCGGATAAATTTGAAAACGCAACTTTATTGTTACGGTTAGGCCTTCCGTCCACAC
>JAOCPT020497184.1:0-12409 GCA_026546935.2 Palythoa grandiflora
TCCTGACATGACGTCACGGCCTGTTCTGGACCCAGACTTAGCAACTCCCGGTCATCTTCGTTGGGCGTGGCCGGCACGGGAACTTTAAAGCTCGATTTTGTAGCGAAGCAGTTGCGGAACAAAAAAATTTTTTTTGGAATACTTGTTTTTTCAATATAAAGTTAGCAATAACACAAAAACCCTGTAGGCCGTATAGACACTTTAACTGAAACCCTGTATATTTTTAACAAAGATGCGTCATTTTTTTATCTAGTTTTAACTCTGAAGATGAACTGTAAGATTAAAAACATTTAGTTTTTAAATATTATACATCTACTAATTTTACCTATATTTTTACAAAAAGTTTTGATTATGCGGAATTATGACCAAATAGTAATTAATATACTGACATTATATTTTTAACAAATTTCATTTTAAGGTATGAAATCAGAAGTGCAGGAAAAGTTTGGCAGTGATGATCCCATATTTTACAGGCTTCTGTGTGCAGCATTTATTGGTCAGTTTGCCAGTGAGGGAAGTGATCCAAATAACTCAATAAATCAGAAGCAAGAATGTTCTATTTCTCCAGCAAAAAGTTTGGATATGTTTGAAAAGGTTATGGAACTTTATCCTTTCTCTGTTGCTGAGAAAAAGCACATGAGGAGTACACTAAAAGCACAGGTATTGAATAAAATAATACTGTCTAGTAGATGAAAACTAAAACGGCAGCGTGGCTGGTGCAGTGGTAAAATCTCTGCGTTCTAACCACAAGGTCCCGGGTTCAAACCCCGGCTCAGCTGAGTGTTGAACATTTGTCTGACCATCTTTTTCACCAAAGTTGACTCAGCTTTCCATCCTTCCGAGGTCAGGGAAATGAGTACCAGCTTCTGATGGGTGCTAACCTGCAATGGGTTAGTGTCCGTCCAGGGGGAGTCAATCTTTCTCATCTGCTTAACACTACAGAAACCGGAGATATACACCAGCTCCAATGGGCCACTTAGGCTTGTAAAAGGATTTAGCTTTAGATGAAAACTAAACTATATATATTTTACTGTTAAGCCTGCCACAGACCTTAACGATAGCATGCAATATTTTGACACATACAATCAAAATTGCATCAAATTGCTCCTTTGAATGCACCGTGTGTGGAGGACTGTGAAGCAATTTCCTATTTTTCACACTTTGCCAAAGGTAATTGCTTCTTGTCGCAAATGTGCAACAACATGTGACTGAAAGTATCCCAACTACTAAGAGGGCTTTGAAGCATGTGATAGCTACCATTGATTTTAACTCACTAATCATCCAGATTGCTAGCAGGCCACTAGTTGGATTTGTCTTCAGGTAAATGTCAAAGACAAAGTCAAATCTTTGTGAATAACCAACTGGTCTGCCTCCTGTCAGTTGGAATTCTTAGTGTGTTGTGTTTGTGTGTCAATGTTACTAGACGTATATTACACTGAAAAGCCCTCTTGGAATGCAAAATAAAGTATGTATTTTTTGGTACACGTCCTTAAGACACAAAGCTGTGTACAGTTGCCAGCATGGTATTTGTGGTATTGTGGTGGTCACTGCACCTGAGTATATTAATATTATAGTAGTTTTGGGTTTGAATCCTTCCTGTGGCAACAAATTTTGCTTTCTGTTTATTAACACTAGAAATGGGGTTTCCATGTTTTCAGACAAATAATTAGTAACTTCAGTGAGCCTGTATCCCTTCACATCTTTCAGCTTAACAGACTCCTAATAATATCCATTTGTTAGATAGACACAATCATGCATTCTGGTGGCCCTAAATTTCCTAAAAATCTCTAATTATTTTTGCTTGCCTTAAAAAGCCCTACTTTTATGGCATTTTATCTAGTTTTTCCTAGAAATCCCTCCTTTTTACCTGTTTGTGGTCATGATTTAGCATGGCTGGTGTCATTAAAAATGCTTGATATGGAATCTAGAATCTGCATCAGGAGTTTATCTGAGTTTATCTAAAGATGATCCTTCAACTTGTGTCACTCTACAGACTTGACATCAGTGCCAGTCAGTGGCTTCAGATCTCTAATATTCAATCCATATCAGTCATTTTATCACAAGAATTGCACAGTCTTTTTCTAGCGTCAGTCATTATCATTATCATTGACTACCTATGTCTCATCGGAGTATGTTTCTGTTTAAATATCAGTGGGAGAAAATGTAATTATTGTGGTTTTTCTACTCTAAATAGCCCTATTTCTTGCTGTTTATCCTCTAAGATCCCTATTCTTCAGAGAAAAAGGCCCTAATTTTCTCCCCAAAGTTTGTTACAAGTCAACCAGAGTCCCTGTAGACAGTGTTTTCAAACGAAAAGCCAGTATGTTGAAAAGTATACAAAAAGGGAATTGGCATGAACAATTTATTTAATGTACAATGCAGGTTGTGCTGTCGCATTTGAGAGTACATGGGAAGGAAAAAGCTAAAAAGTTGTTTTACCAGCTGTATCCCGGTTCTTCCCAGAGAGATGATGAGGTTAGTTTGAAAAGTTCTTAAAGGAGAACTCAACTTTTTTTTGGACCTATCCTTGCATTAAATTTAATGTCACAGTACACTAAACTTGGAATGCTGAACCCTTTAAGCCCCAAACACGACAAATGACATGGATTTGTATGTAAGTTCTCCCAACTGAGCTCCATAGTTTCTATATAAGCACTTTGAGAGAATTTGGCTTTTCAACTGTAACAGTTTGCTGTATTTGATCAATTCCTTACTTCTCATTACCAGTTATATTATTTTGTGTGAGTTATGTAAGGAGAACTTACAGTAGATGTTGATAAAATGCCTGGGGCTGAAAGTTAATGAATTTGTGTGTCAATGGTGGCATGGTTGGCGCAGTGGTAAGATCTCATCTGCTTAACACTACAGAAACCAGAGATCTAAGCACCAGCTTCAATGGGCCACTTAGGCTCGTGAAAGGATTTAGCTTCCAACCACAATGTTCTGGGTTCAAATCTGAGCTCAGATAAGAGTTGAAATACCTTCTTTCTGCCAAAGTTGACTCAATTTTCTATTCTCTTTGTAAAGAAGTATGGTTCTCCTTTAAAAAGTGACTTTTGTAATATGAATCCCATATTTACCATGTTCCATACTATCTGTATACTGTATTTACTCGATTAAATGCCACCCTCAATTAAAAGCCACCCTTGAATAAATGCCGCACCTGAAAGCCAAAATAAACGCCGCCCTCGAATAAATGCCGCACCCTGGAACAGACAACAAACTGAAACAACGAATTGATGGCATTCACTTTTTACAAGCGCAGAGTGGTGTTGTTTAAACGATAGGTTTAAAGTTTAAAAGGCAGTTTAAAGGTTTCTTACGCGTTTACAAGTGCAACAAGTAGAACTGTAAGGCGTGATCGCTACAGCAAGACAAAGAAATGTATCATTTTTCTACTTAAAGTAAAGTTACGGTTGGTTGTTTAAAAATACAAACAGCATTTGAAATAAATGCCGCCCTCGAATAAACGCCGCCCTTGAATAAACGCCGTACCCAAATCATGAAAAATTTAATAAACGCCGCGGCGTTTATTCGAGTAAATACGGTATTCATCAGAATGATAATCATCTGCTACTGGTAATGATAATCATCACAAGGCTGCAAAGTTATTAGGATTTGTCTAACTGGTCCAGTTGGCTTTGGTCAGTTTCCCACCATTGATAATTTAATGTAATTACCCTACTGATCTATGTGCATGTGTCACTTATAAATTCTCGTGTGCTGGCTGTACAGCCAGCTGTGTCAGAGAAACAGTCCGACACCTAGCTACATGTGACGTGTCAATGAACACCTTGTATTGGGTGTTATTGAACCTGTTATTGAAACCTGGATAGAGCCTTACATGTTTATAATAAGCACTTAGAGCTCAACGAATCATGCTCGCAACTTTGTTCAAAGTATTACTTTCAAATTTTGGATTCTGCCTCTACAAAATTTGCACTACAAATAAAAGAGGCTATTCATATAAAGTGTGAAAAGCCCAGTTAAATAGCCAAGTAAAAGCATGTCAATCTTAAGCTGGCTTTCTTTATAATACAATTGTTACTTTTCTTTTCGTTTTTTCGGTATGCTAATTTTTTCAGCTTTACATGTAATTATTTAATAGTCAATCATGAATCTCTAATTAGCTCCACTGATAATGGCTGCGAGTACTGCCAATTGAAAACACATTTTGTAATAAAATGAGTCATTATTAATTTTTTGTCAAGTTTATTGCCGAAATCATACAATGTGATAAATCAGTTTATGCAAAATGTTTCATTAAATTTATATATTAATTTTATAGGAGTATGAAGAAGATCTCAGAGAGGTTTTCCACAGTGAAAGTGAAAACAATTACAAAGATTTCCTGGAAAAGCATACTTACGACAAATTCCTAAAGAAGTTAGTAGAGTTTATGAAGCCACTGTGGAATTCTTTCAACACCCCTTTCTTGCAAGAGGTATTTTGATCTGTTGTTTACTGTAAGGTAATGTAACAAACATCCTAAGATGCTTGTTATTTTTTTTGGTTTTCCCCTCCCCCACACTGGAGCTTATTAGGACCCCCTAGATTAATTAACTTTTTCAAGTCCAACCTTGGATGGTCCTGTAACCTACATTCATCAAGTGGTCAAAGTTTTGAAAGGTAATTTACACATACAGTACTAGTTTAGAATTTCATTTTAATTTGTTTACAGTCAAACTGGCTGTTCTTTTGATTACAAACTTCTGTCACAACATTCATTGGTATTTGTTTGACAGTTTGAGCAGTCTGAGCAAGTTGCAACCTGTGTGAATCTGAAGATCTAAAATAGGTTTTGACATGATTGAGAATCTAATCGTAGTTACTGTGTGGCTCCTTAATGTAAAATCCCGCAAATCTATCCTCAAAATACTGCAGAAACACTTGAAACGTTTTCATGAGACCTCTCAAACTGACAATCAAATTACCAACGTTGCACTGGAAGTTTGCTAGATGGTCATCAAAAAAACATTCAGTTTGACTGTTGGAGAGGCTACATGACAGTGTTAGAGAACATCATGTTGAAGAGTTTTAACCCTTACAGCCCCAGGCAAATTATCAACCTCCAACTTCTCCTTTTATAACTCAAACAAAACAATAGAACTGATAATGAGAAGCAAGGAATTGATCAAGTGAAATAAGCTGTGGAAGTTGAAATGCCAAATTCTCCCAAACTGCTTATATAGAAAATATGGAACTCAGTTGGGAGAATTTAACAACACTTCATTTGTTGTGCCTGGGGCTTAAAGGGTCAATTGTAATCTGGTAACAAAAAAATGGGGATGGTGATCACTGTATGTTAAGGCCAGCTATTTGACTTCTGATTGCAGGGATTGAGTGAAGGGTTTTCAGGGTTTCAAATAAGGGCCGGCAAATGGCGAATTTCGCCGGTGCACTCTTGACTTTTGAGGAATATTTGCCATAGCTTCACGGGCTTTCGCCAGTGCAATTAGCCTGAGCTTTCTATAATGACAATTTTTTTAGCTGTAGCTTAAATTTTTTAGCCATACCCCTAAAAAGTTTACTGAAACCCTGGTTTTTGAGAGGTAGCCCGAGAAGCTGATACCTGAAATTTTTTAGGCTGTCCAGAGCTTAATAACATAAATTTGCAAAGTAAATAATTAGTGATGTGATGAAGACCAAAAGTAATGCAATATTTTATTAATATCAATGTAATTTTACATTAAAAAACAATCATAACACTTTCTGCAGTAAAACTGAATCAAAGGAAATGTGAATGAATCGTCGATACATATAATTTTAATTAGTTTGCAAAAAGTTAAATTGCTTTTCAGAAGAACATATATTTGGATACAGTTGAAACGACTTGTTTTGAATGGATGGGATAATTTTGAGTGATTGAAAAGTCTTGAAAAGTTAAATTGAAATAAGATTTTATTTCTGATTCTAAACTTGAAAAAGAAACTTTTCTATAACATGTGAAAGTTCTTCAGCAGTTACGTCATACGAATTAATTTGCTTCTTGAGTTGTTCACCCACAACAAGTTTTGCCCTCCTCAAGTTACACCGGTCTTCTTTTTAAAGAAACAACAAAAGTTTAAGTTGATAACGGTAGAAAAGAGTTGGTAAACAACATTTGGGAGTTAAGTCCTTCAGGGTAAAGATTTTCTCACCACTGATACTTTAGATGTCTTTTATGTTTTGCAGTTCTAGTTTTGAAAACACTGATAAAAATTATCAATGGCAAAGTACGACCTTTAACCTTTTGCACTAGTGATTCCAGCTGGTTCAGTTTTACACAATCTGGTTTTAATATAAATATGATAACAAAACAAAATTTTATTCAATGCTGGCGATATGAAACCTTAGGCATACTTTTTACATAAAATTATGGCAAAACATTTTCATTTAGCGACAGCAATTAAATCTAGCGACAGAAATTTTATTTAGCAGATTTTGAAACTTTTCTAGTGACTGGCAGCGACTGATGAAAATCTAGTGATAGTAATTGCATTTTAGTTACAGGGAATTTTCTTTAGTGTCATTTTGAAACTTCTCCAGCGACAGTGACTGTAACTAAATCTAATGACAACAACTGCAGTTGCAGCGACTGTAACTAAATCTGACTGTAACTAAATCTAGTGACAACAACTGCAGTTGCAGCGACTGTAACTAAATCTAGCGACAACAATTGCAGTCAGGCAAAAGGGAATTTCATTTAGTGTTTAATGTTGAAAATCCAGACGACCATACGTTCCCACATTACTTCGTAAAGTCGATAGAGACATTCCAGCATTATTTTGAAAAGTCAATATCAGTTGATCTGATGATGAATTATCGATTTTGTTTACATCTGAGTGAGTGACAAATTTGCATATTCTGACCCACAGCAATTGTCGTTCCTACGCTTTGCATATCGTCGACTAAAAATAAGGCTTTAAATTTTTTTGAAAATCATGATGTGTACATCTATGTTCTTATGTAGTACATAGAAAACAACAATGAGTAGTCTAATTGTTCTAGGAGAAACCAACTAGTATTATAATACTACTTTTGAATTTAAACTTTTTTTTGCAATGTGTAATTTTTTGTTTAAAAACACTGGCAGTTTTGCCACTTGCTGTCTGTCGCTAAATAAGCAGTCTACTAAAACATGATGTGTCTCAATGATCATCTTAATGACAAACAAAACCCTGCAAACTTTTTACTTCACATGCATACATACAGGAGACTCATGTAGACGTCGTTACAAAACAATATAATATGGTTGAACATTCAGTAAATAGTCGGCGAGTAGATGCAAACTTCAAGTAATGTAGATAAACAAATTATCATCGCCGTGGGAAATTGTAAAAGCTGACGTTTCGAGCGTTAGCCCTTCGTCAGAGCATCTCCCACAGCAATGATAATTTGTTTATCTACATTACTTGATGGTTGAACATTGTTTTGTCAGCATACGAGAAGATAGAAATGCAGGAGGTTGTTTTGCAGCTCAGCTTGCACACCGTCATATGAAACATTTTCATTTATCAAGAAAACAAGTTTACAGTGTGACTTAGAAAACAAGTTAGAAAAATAAGTGTGACTTTTAGCTCAATTTTTCACTCGCCAGCCGGGCGAACAAACTTTGATTTTCAAGGAAATTCACTCTTCTGAGCCAAGATCTACTCGCCATTGGCAACTGGGCGAGTGGATTCTCAATCCCTGTGGTTGATAATTACAGCTGTGTTGTATTATAAGACTGACAGCCAGTTTATCACCTATTATTGATAAGGATTTTTTTTATAAAAATTAATGTATAAGGCTGTACAAAACAAACATTGTTATCTTCAGGATTTCTTTTGCCGCTAAAAGTTTAAGTGATTATATAGTCCTTTGTTACCCCATTTGGAAATGGAAAATAGGGTGTGCTTTCCTTTACCTCATGGGGGTAACTTAAGAATATATAAATACCACTTAAACTATAAAACTTGTGGCAAGAGAAACCCTGAAGATGAAGTCAAAAGCGTTTGGTATTTTTAAACTTAATTTCATAAATTTTTTAAAGCCTTAAACATTTTATAGTTTTATCTTTTATAGCAAACTTATGTCAACTAAAAAATGATCTTTTGTATAATCAGAATGATGTATACAAATCTTAAAACAGTACTATGTGACAAATAATTTGTTGTCACATTTCTTCCTGTATATATCAGACTCTTACAAGTCTGATCAACTGTAACAAAAAAAACAGATTTTTAATTACAACACCGGAACACAACATTCATGGGTCACTGATGATTATCAATGGGTTTGCACAAAAGGCACAATCATAACTTCTTAAAGTAAATATACAGAAAATTAAGAACCAGTAATTTCTAAAATATTACTAATAACTCACTTCATGACCCCTCAAAGTTTTGAGTTCAAAATGGAAATCTACAGCTATATAAATTTAGTACAGCTGCTAGGAAATACATCACAGAATGTAATCAAAACAGAATTTCCGCAGATACTTATAACCTGCTTTTAGATTATATATACGAGTGAAAAAAACAACTAACTAAGCCATAAATTACTAAATATTGTTATGATTCAAATATCGAGGCAAGATTTTGCTATTATTTGACTGATGATTATTTTTATGCGTATGGCAGCCGGGATTAGAATTATATTGATCCACTGAAATATACTAGCACGAAATTTCCATAGTACGAAACAAAACATTTTCTGACAAGTATGTATAATTTATTTACAATTAGTAAATTACCCGTTTACGATCAGTTTGTTATTAACTGTACTTTTCTTTCGTTAGCTAAGCTATAACATTATATGAAGAGCAACAAACCTTAAAGTTTCGCTGAAACAGATGTTTACTGTAGCTACAACTTACCACTTTGTAAATGTTAACATACTGAAGAGACAGCGCACACATCTGATAACTCAAAAACAGCGTCTCAAAGCCCATAGCTGAATACACGGGAACGCTTGGATGTGGAAAATGATACAGCGGTGGAATCGTCAGAAATGAAGAAATGGGAGCTACTCCGCTATTCAATGAAGCACCGCTATTCCTAAAAATCATCAAAGTCAAAATCGAGAGTCAGTCACACATCAACAAAACATCTGATTCACTTCAATTTGTTGTCGGATCATAATTTAGCTATAAATTGATGAAGTCTATCACGATCTAATATTGCTCAGGATTTTTAAATTATCACTGATCCGAGACCACAAAGAGTGATATCAAGACTGTATGAATATGTTTCGTTAGCAAACGTACACTAACAAAGAAACAGAAAGGCTTTCTTGTCTGTTTGACATTGACTGACCTGCAGGTTTGAAGACTTCTTAGAGTCGGAGGGTTACCAGCTTTCAATGAAGCAAACTTTCTCCCACCAGGCATGAAACGGCCAAACCAGTTCACAAGATGATCTGGAATTGAGGAACTTGCAATCAAATAAAAAAGAAACGGCACAAGAAGGGTTTCAAACATCTACAACTGCGATATTTCATCCTCCAACAAAAGTTCTTTTTAAAAGACTTTGTGAGACGGCGCCTTGTCCGCTGGTCTATAGCATCGCAGTTGCGTTTTCGGCTCCAGGATCCGGGGCAGGTGCAAGAGTCTGGGCGGAGATGGGGGAGGGACAACAAGATAAATATTGAATGATGTCTAGAAGTTATCTTAAAAATCAGTCAGGAGCTTGTGAAGCTAAATTTTTACAAATTTCAATCTTGAGGCAAGGCAGGCAATAAGTAAATCTTGAGAGTGCATTGGAAAAAAATTACATCCGGTTACAAATAGTTGGGGGGAAGACTAACAACTTTTAAAAATGTTCCTAAAACATTTTGCAGTGAAAACTTTTTGCGTTCCTTATTCTCATTTCCTTCTCGCATTCATAAATTAATTAATGATAATAGTACAGTTTTTCTCCGAAGTTAACATTTTATACACAAACACAGAAACCATTCTTTATCCTTTAACCAACAACAAGATTCAAACTTCGATACTGAGAGACAATGTGTTGAATGTGTCTGGTGGATTGACACAAAGAAATTCCGCGAAGTAACAAAAACAGGAAGCAGAAACATTTTTATGTGTTGAGAAAAACCAAGAAAACGCGAAACGCCAGTTCTCAAAGACAGACGGGGAATATACGCAAAAATTCCGCATGTACGTGATGTGTGTTCAGGGTTAATATTGTGTTTCTGATATATGATTGGCTAACCGACAGTAATTTAGGAAAGTGCTGTAGTGGCCATAATTTTGTCACAAGCACGATATGTGACAAATAAATTGAGATTGTTGAGGCAATATTCGATGGGTTATTTTAAATGTAAAGACCTACTTCTATAATTCTAATTTCTCAGAAATACATAAATTCATAATTCTGTGATAGGTAATAGTAAAATCTTGGTGAGTTATAATGAGAAAAACATATGTATTGAGATTTCTTCCGCAAACATATCATTATCTTTATTTTCACACAACGATAATAATAATAATGATGATAATAATAATAATAATAATAATAATAATAATAATAATAATAATGATGATAATGATAATGATAATGATAATAATAATAATAATTGCTGCGTGGCCGTCAGGCGAGTAGCATTACTATTCGTGACAAGAGTCGATTTTTTAGTGGGCGATATTAGCAATTTTGAACACGAAATACTTTGCAGTCAGCAGCGAAACTTTATATTTTCAGTCATGTGTGCTCCCACACGTTTGTTTGAGCGTTCCAGGTTGTGAAAGCTGTGGTTGTTGGAAAACTTACGCGTACTATGAAATGGAGAAATTAATAAACAAAATGTAAATAGAAATTATGCTCTACTGAGGCTAGACTATGTAACCGTGATAAAAGAATCTCTTTGCAAACTGACCGGAAATTGAAAGACACGCATGCATAAACATAGCTGTAATTAAGTATTAACTTTTTAAAAAGTGACAACCGGCGCGTGGCAATGATTTGCAAACGTGTCACGTTACACTGCATGACAGAAATAGAATTACTAGCAGCACTTCCCTTTCTGTTAGAAATTTCTAGTAATAATAATAATGATGATGATGATGATGATGATGATGATGATGATGAGGCCGATGCTAAACATTGATTAAAGTAATAAATAATCTAATATCGAATTCATGAATGTGTTACTCTGCAATTACGCGTGCGCAGACTAGGTATCAAGGAAGTGGCAGAAGTGTACAGCTGTTTAGCTCTTATTATTAGAACCCGTCATCACTGCATAGCCAGACACTGAAACTCTGTAACTACGCGTGCGCAGACTAGGTATCAAGGAAGTGGTAGAAGTGGACAGCTGTTTAGCTCTTATTATTAGAGCTCGTCAGCACTGCATAGCCAGGTACTGAAACTCTGTAACTACGCGTGAACAGACTAGGTACCAAGGAAGTGGCTGAAGTGGACAGCTGTTTAGCTCTTATTATTAGAACCCGTCATCACTGCATAGCCAGACACTGAAACTCTGTAACTACGCGTGCAGCCTAGCTATCAAGGAAGTGGCAGAAGTGGACAGCTGCTTAGCTCTTATTATTACAGCTCGTCAGCACTGCATAACAAGACACTGAAACTCTGTAACTACGCGTGCGCAGCTTAGGTACCAAGGAAGTGGCAGAAGTAGACAGCTGTTTAGCTTTTATTAGAGCTCGTCAGCACTGCATAGCCAGACACTGAAAAAATCTAACATTTATAAGTCTGTGCCCTTTAATCTCAAGGTGATACTACGAGTGCAGATTTCTTTAAACCGCACTAGCCACACATCACATTTTTTGGGTGGCGAATGAGGTGTAAATAAACCTGCAATAGAAAACTCATCTTTAGATTAGAGGGCACTAAAAACAAGACCTTGTATCCTTTTCAGTGCCTGGCTATGCAGCGCTGACGAGCGCTCAAAAAAGCGAAAGAGCTGCCACTTTGTCCCTGGGCTGCGCACGGATAGTTATAGAGTCTCATGAGATTGATTCTACTGAGCAATTGTCAGATACAAGACTGGATTTAGGGCAGATTATTACCCTGCAGTTGTTCTTTGTACCATGTACAGTTGTATTGTGGCTTATTATAAAACTGGGAGAGTAAAATAAACGTAAATTTAGGAGACGCTTTACCAAACATCGAAGCGCGTGCAGTAAGAGTGAAAAGCCACTTGTCAAATGTCCATGTAAAGCTGTTTTGTTTTTGTTCCAATAGTCAAATTCATCTACATAAAATCGACGGAGCTTATTAAAAATGTAATTTTTCCTGTTTGAAGGGATGAAGGGGAACACAAAACTCACCACGGAAGGGGGTGGGGCGGGAGCAGACGTTACCATAGGGATGAAGGGGAACACAAAACTCACCACGGAAGGGGGTGGGGCGGGAGCAGATGTTACCATAGGGATGAGGGGGAACACAAAACTCACCACGGAAGGGGGTTGGGCGGGAGCAGACGTTAC
>JAOCPT020497252.1:0-12409 GCA_026546935.2 Palythoa grandiflora
CAATGATTCCACCATGTACTAGTTTCTCATATACAATGTTCACACAAACAGGTCCACGACACACTGATTTCACCACGCACTAGTTCCTCATATACAATGTCAACACAAACAGGTCCACGACACAATGATTCCACCATGTACTAGTTTCTCATATACAATGTTCACACAAACAGGTCCACGACACACTGATTTCACCACGTACTAGTTCCTCACATACAATGTCAACACAAACAGGTCCACGACACACTGATTCCACACAAACTTTGTTTCTTACAAACACGTTCTGCACGTACTAGTTTATTAGGCTCACAAGTTCCACACACAACGTCACTACCCAGGTTTCTCAGTTTCCTTGATAAAGATTCCTCACACACAGTTTCTACATAACGTTCCATGTATACGGGCTCCTAACACACAAGTTTGACCCATAGAAGTTCCTTACATACAGGTTTTTGACATACAGCATACTCACGTATAAGTTGAATTTTGCCATTCATAAATTTACAGCAACTGGATAGAAAGTAGATAATCTAATCGTGTTTTTGAAGAACTGGATGTTGAGTTATTATTTTCTCTTGCATTATTCATTTATAGAATGTCAGCCAGTCCGCGGTACTTGATACTTTGCAGTAATGTCTCTCACGTAATTTGGTAATTACTAGTAAGAGGGTCTAGCTTATGCAAGTATTTACATGAATTGTATATAGTCGCGCAAACATTGAAGTCAAGTAGAATCAATCTGGAGACCTGCTGTTCACAAGGCAGCCTATGTGCCACGCCTGCCACGACAATCATAATGATATTATGGATGGTGGTGATGGTTAAGCTGATGGTGACGGTGACAATGTGATGAATCTCGCTTTAACCAATCTAGGTTTCCCAGCTCTTATTAACTAATTGAAAAATATTGACATGGTGATTCGTAGCTGCTTCTTTTCGCTGAAAATACAGTTCATCTTCATTACTCACATCTACTAAAATCATTATCAAAATAAAAAAGTCCACTAGGGTTGTTCAGTGGTTGCGCTCGTTCCTTTCCGAACATGGCCATCAAGATGTCTCATATAGTAATCTTTTCTTGCGAATGATTTCCCACAATATTTTACGGAGCACTTAAACGGCCGCAGTCCCGTGTGCAGAGACATGTGGCGGCGCAAATTACCGGGAGTTCTGCAAGTGACACTGCACATTGAGCATTTCAAGATCCTACAAACGTGTTTAGCAGCCTGAATGCCCTCAGCCATTCCTAACTTGCATCTCGTACATTGGCGTCTCTTTCCTACCAGCAGGAAAGAACATTCGTTTAGTAACGAAACTTTGCTTGCTCAAAAGCAGAAATTAGCGATTTGTGTTGGCACTGGTTTGAAAATTTAGTACCCTATAAATCACGCAACTTTCGCATGCAGGTTTCAATAAAGGATGATTTGAGAAATGAACTTTAAAAAGACAAGATATAAGAGGTTGCTCCAGCGGAAAGGAAAGGCAGCTTTGAGATGTAGTACTTCGAGTGAGGAAATGAATATGGAATAGCTATTCTTCAACTGACTGTCCTTGGTATTTGATGGTGCTATAGTTAACGCAATGCTTTGAATGTAAAACTAGTCTGCTGTTGGTGTCAGAAACAAACTAAAGCTTTTCAGAGTTTTCGCACTGAATCACTTTGTAACAACTCGATATTGCTTCGCTTTTCTCAAAACAAAGTAAAAGAGAACCAAAAAAGTACACAAAATAAAGTCCTTTGTCAAAAAACAACTCTTAGTCAAAGAAATAAATAAAGACGAAAACGCAACATTGATATCACTGTGAATCGACTGGAGTTGAACCTGAAGTGTCCCGGATTGCAAGTAAAACCGAAACTAACCATAACCTGCCATTATACCCTTTACCTAGAGGTATGAAAAACAAAATTTGGTTCTCAAACGAACAAAATCGAAAGTTTGTTATTCAAATATTTACATTAAAAAAACACAAAGCAACTACAATTTTGAAAATGACAACCATTTCTTTTTACATTAGATACAAAATTAATTATATTCAGAAATTAATGCTATCAACAATATTTACCCTTGTTATTTAACCTCAAATCACATGTTTTTGATGAAAACAGCCTCTTAACTTTTTTAAACGAAAAAAAATTTTGACAAGTTAAAATCGTTCGAAAACTGGTAAAGTAGCAGAGCACCCTGATCTAACAAAGATCACACTATTTCAGCAATACCCATTTTAATCGACTGCAATTGAATTCAGCTATTCGAA
Source organism: Palythoa grandiflora (assembly GCA_026546935.2). Classification (NCBI taxonomy): domain Eukaryota; kingdom Metazoa; phylum Cnidaria; class Anthozoa; order Zoantharia; family Sphenopidae; genus Palythoa; species Palythoa grandiflora. The sequence goes on from JAOCPT020497252.1 coordinate 2,257, forward strand.
TGACTGAACTCTCTTTGGGCAGTTCAACCCTGAAGAAAATATGTAAAATTAAAACCCTGAAGACACTCTTGAATTGACATTAATATATTTCCAACATGAGAAACAAAGTAATAGCATCAAGTATGCTATATTAGTACGAAAATCAAACAAGAATATCGAATGAAGTTTTGAATTCTTCCAACATTTACCACTGGCGGAAGATCAGCAAAGCGACAGAATTCACGAACGTTAAGCAAAACTTTGTCAATTATTAAGGATTTGTCACATTTTGTAAAACAGCGCCCAGAGACACGAGGCACTCGCTGCGAAATCAATTCTCGCTCAGAATTTGGCTTCACAAAAGCTGGAACCATATTAATAATGTATGGAACTATTACTTTCGTACAAGCTCATAACATACGCTATCTATGTAGCCCTTACTCGTGTGACAGGAGGCAAATTTGGCTCTTTTCCTCATGCTTGCCGAGATATTTTTCAATAGTGCCAAAACTCGATAGCACCAAATTTGCCCCCTCTCGCACCTCCCCATACATGTACAAGTTTATGGTTTTAAAACTTGGTGCAACAGTGCATTTCAGTTTTGGACAAAAGTTACTCATGCAATCAAACCATGTATTTTTGTTTCTCCTGCCAAACAGAACGACAGACGAAAGTCTTTTTCATTTCCATAAACTAGACAGCAGTACACCATTAAACTAGCGTTGTAACGGCAATATTCAAAACTTTCGAGTAAAATAATCAGTGATTTCACATCAAGCACAGCCATTGTCACTATGAAACACAACTAAAATCAACTTCTGTTGCCCAGAAAAGTTTTCATAGACTAATATGGCTTAAGTGATCTCAAAACTTTGTAATACTCGCATCACGTACTTCAAATTTTTTTAGTACCTGATATAAAAGCAAATTTTGTTTATACAATGTAAAAAAACTTATATATACTAAACGCTTGGTATGCATGCTTAGATAAGAATGTACAAAGGGATAAAATTGATCTTCAAGTTAATTAAAACTATTTACAGTTTCTCAGACGTGTCGCTTGTTATGGCTTCTTAAGTGAGTGAATAATTACAGTATGAACAAAATACTGAGAACGTATCACATAGCACAAATGATACAAAGGGCAAGATTATAAAGGACCTAAGGCGACATGTTGATAAATTGTAAATAAGACAATAAAACTATACAGAGATATAAAAATATGTAGAAAATTAATGTGAAATAAGACGAGTTAAAATAGTTTAGATATTCACAAAACTGCTACTACTGCTCATTTCTAATTTTCATTATCTCAAAGACTTTACTTTAAAATGAGAAATTATTTTCTCAAATATAAGTAGATACAAAGAATGAAAAATCATTGGAAACTAGAAATAAACATAACATTATGAACAGCGATGTTGGTAGATTTTGAATAACTAAACTATTTTAACTCACCTTAATTTTCAGCATATTTTTATCAAATCTCTATTTTTCAGCATATTTTTTATCAAATCTCGTCATAATTTATCGACATGCCACGCATTGACTTGGGACCTTATGACTCCATCCCTTGTATACCTTGTACTCAGTAGTATGTTCTAAGTATTTTGTTCGTACTGTAGTTATTCGCTCACTGAAGAAGATGTACAGGGTGTCACTATTTAGAAGGCAAACTGTCTTAGTAACTGTAAAAGGTTACTGAGCTACCTGGGGTAAGTCCAGTCATTAAATGGGTTTGCTTTATCTTCTTCGTTGTTGTCCATAAAAAAATTTCCTCTCACAAATCCTATGTGGGGTCAGATCAGGCACATGGCTAACAATGACCAAAATTCTTGTTCGATCGTAGTGAAGAAGAGTTTTATCTTTTTATGTAACCTTATATACATTCCTTGATTTCAGTGGATGTTTAAAACATTATCATTAGTTTATCACCATTGTCGTTTTTAGTAACTTCAATACTGTCATTATTTGGGTTACAGTTTGTGTTAATCTGAATGTTGTTGTTATTGCTATTATAATCAAGTTATTGTTAATCTTCTAGATAATGTTAGTGCCGTCTGTGATTTAGTCAGACCACAAATTTTCCTTCTTTTAACTAAAATGTGTATAAACTAAAATATGTCTGAACTGCCAGTTGCTATTTCAGAAATAATGAACACCAATAATCAGGATTCAGTCAAAGCATTAACTGTTTGTGAAAAATGCGCACGTGTCTATTCAAACTATCTTTTCTTCCAAAAGTCTTTTTACACCCTTTATAAGTGCATTTGTAAGGTTTTTCTCCTGTATGTGTCAACATGTGCCGTTTGACATCTCTGCGCTGTGAAAACACTCGACCACAGGTAGGGCACTTGTTCATTTGGTGACAGGTGTGGTTTGCGAGGCTCACCATCCACAACTTGCATCGAGGACACTGAGTTCGCACTGTCAGAAAAGGGTGCCACTATTTAGAGCATGTTCACAAGCCAATTACTGGGTCCTACATTACTTGATTAAACTCACTGATGCAAACCGAGATACAATCGTATCAGTTCTTAACGCTTTGAGGCTAACTTTTCTTAGCGCTTGTTTATTCACAAATTTAAATATAGTTTCTACTCAGAACTGTCAGAAAAAGAGCATCTTTGAAATAAAAGTTGTTCAACTGAGAGACATTTATTTCTATTGATGGCTTCCAATCTAATAGTTTGCATTTTGTCTGATAGTTTTACAGGTCTGTTACGTCTTACATAAACAAGTGTGTGACACTGCTTACATAAACAAGTGTGTGACACTGCTTGAAACTAAGTCAAAGAGTGAATGGAATATCTCGACTCGTTACGTTTACAGTTTGGTCATTTATGGTAGCTTTTCTTGTTCTACTTTACTTATAAAACCAATGGCAATAACGTTTGACTTTTGCACAATCTATCAGTTTTTGTTTTCTTACAATCTATCACACCAATGGTTTAGCTTATTCTTAAAGGGATAACCACAACACTACCTTACTACTTTTCTAAAAACAGTCGGTGGTCTATTTGTTTTTCCACTGAACAAAACCAAAAAGTGTTTCTATACAACAACATAACTAACACCATGAAGGCACTTGCTTACAGTCAATTAAGCTACCGGCCCTATGTGAGTAGCATATCAATTCAAGGTTGACGTGGGTCACCCTGAGTTCAAATCTTTTGTTCTGATGAAGGGCTAACATAAATAAATAAACAAATAAACACTTAAAACATCTTGGGTTTAATTGCATCCATGCAACGTTTATTCTAAAAACTTGTCGGTGAGGGTTTTTCTATGCTTATCTGCTGTACCAGTTGAGGTATTACTTAGTCAATACTGGCACTATGCTAAGAAGCAGTTGCTGATTTCTTTGGTTGTGCTGACTGTAGGATTTAGAGTAGTTTATCAACAGGAAAAACAGATAAAAGGATAAAACTTATCCTAAGAATACAGTAGAACATAGGACAGTTATAAGAGAGGTCTCAACTCGAAGAACTGTGGCTGCAATTTCTTCACCAGAATGAGTTTTTTTTTATAAAACAATAACTTTGTATCTGCCAATTAGTAGGAACACAAGTCTAAAACTAAAGACAGGCTGTGCTTGATGTGCTGAATTATTGAACCAAATACACATTAAAAGAGTTTAGAATAAAGCCTTGGTCAAACCGACCTCAAATCAACACCAAATTATGGACAAAACTGATAGGATTCACTGGAAGCATAAAATCACTGGAAGCATAAAGTGAGAGATCTATATTTGCCCGTACTACCAAATGAGCTGCACTGCACCACCAAGTAGACACCTTCCCATTACATGTTTGGGATGCATCCAGATGTTTGTTGAGGGTAGTCTGGTTTCAGCACAATAAAATTTAAAAAATAATATATCCCCTTAAAAAAGTTTAGTTCACTTTTGTGTTTTTTTTTCATGCACTTGTAAGTCTTATCACCTGCATTTAACTGCCGTTCGGTTCTCACAATTGTATATTAATTTGAGTCTAAACAGTTTTGCAACTAAGCGATCTACCCCTAAATCCGCCACAGCATGTGTATAAATTTGTGTCAACATGTGGTTCTGTTCAGCCAAGACTTCATATTTAAAACTAACTTACCTTAACAGACTTAAATTTTCAACTTTTACAACAACTTAAGAAAGAATCCACTAACAGATTTTGAGTTATTTCAGTTCTAAGTGGACAAAAATTTTGCACCAGAGTAAACGTGTATCAGATTTCTTTACATATAATAATGAATCCTAACCCATTTCCTGGAATAACACCACAATCAGTTTCCCCTGGGAGTCAGAGGAAAAAAGGCCAAAGTTTACAGACATAAAAAGAAAAACAAAATTTTGTTGTAGATCCTATATTTTGGAAGTAATTTATAATGGGAAATGGGAAACTCAAAATTCATAAAATTTTACACATCTGGTATTACTACAAACAAAAGAGTATGAAATCTGAAGCAAAAATAATCTTGGTACAGCATTTTTGTCCACTTATTACTCACAGTACTGATGGATTTTCTCTTAAACAGGGTGTAAAATTGAGAACTTTTTCATCACTCCAGTGAAAAAAATTGGTTAAACCACATGAAGTGGTAACATTTGTCTGGGATTTTAACTGGCCCTTAATGTATTCTTGACACATTTTTACCAGCTCAGAACCAAAGTGGCTGGCTAATCAACGTTAATTTCACACCCTGTTAAATGTACTGCCATTTATCGGAACTATCGATAACATTTGCCAGGTAGTTGCCCTTATCCCTAAAGCCCCAATGCAATGTACCATGAAAATTCTTCCAATAAGTCCGGTACTTTTTATAAAGAAACTTTGGAAGTTTTGATTTTTAATTTTCTAAGGCATATTTTACCTGATTATGTATTTAATTCTCATTACCAGATGTATCATTTTGCACATCATCATAATTTATGTGGAAAAGTTAGATTCTGATAAACTGATTGGGGCTGAAAGGTTATATAAGCTTCCCTATATGGTAAAGAAGGCCTGACCATGGTTTCCATTACTGTACATGACTTCATAATTAATGATACATTTGTTCCTAAGAAAAATTGCAGTAGCAAAATTTAAATCTATGATGATCAGGCCTTACTTTACTAGTAACTGATCTCTTCCCTGTTTTTCCAAAAACTAAAGGGACTTACCAGTTTTCTTTGCTGCTGCACTTTCAGAACGATCCTGGCTTCCCTGACCCTGAAAAACAAAAACAGAAACTCCTTAGTACTTTACGGACCAGTCTTAACATTCCAGGTGTGCTTCTTCCACATGATTTTTTTTGAGGGAAACAGAATTTTGGTTCCATGTTTTCTCCAGTACGGTACAACATGTTACCTGTAAGAATCATTATTATTGAAATCCTATGGCCTGGATTATGGTCAGGGTTAGGGGTGTGTCAGATCAGGGAAGTCAGGTAAAAAGGAATGAGAAGGGAAAGGGAAAAAATGGAAGTTGCTAGCTTGAATCATTTTGACCTGAAAAGAATTAAATTGATCTCGTTTGAAATTACCTTTACCTGAAATTCAATTCATCCTGCAACATACACATACTGAGATGTTTGTGGCAAAAATTTATCAGAAAACCTACACATAGAATTCAAATGAGCAGGGTTTCAGTTAACTTTTTAAGGGTATGGCTAAAAAATTTAAGCTGAGGCTAAAAAAGTTGTCATTATAGAAAGCCTTTGCTAATTTTTACTCGGAACACACAAACCCTCCTCAATTGCCCTGGCAAAAGCCTGTGAAGCTGTGGCGAATATTCCTCAAAAGTCAAGAGTGCACCGGCGAAATTCACCATTCACCGGCCCTTATCTGAAACCCTGAATGAGCAGTACATATGTATCATAAGTATTATCATTGTGAAAGATTTGTACCCCATTTATATCCAGTGACGTTTTGATACGATCTTCATAATTCCAAAACAGTTCTTTAAAGTTTATAAAAGTAACCATTTAGGTTATTTCGAAAAACACATTCGAAAAATTAATTCTTTAAACTTCAGCAAGGTTGACTTTGAAGAACCCTGGAAAGAAGAGGATAATAAGTAGAAAGATTTTTATTATGGTTCACAAACGAGTGATAATAATAAAACAAAATTTGCACCTTTAACTTGGGTAATATTCCAGTAGTGGATGAAGAGCTTTGTTTTACATTGGAGTTTAGCAATGATGTCCGTTGATAATGGCCAGGTGGCCTTGTAACATTTGATATGGAGCTATTTAAACTATTTTGATCTCCAAGGTTAGATCCCAATCTCTGTGCTTCAATCCCAACATTTGGTGCTCTATCAGAAGGTTGCAAAGATATCCATGAGGGAACTGAACTAAGTTCAGTAGCACTTGGTACAGAAGGATGTCTGATAATGTTGGTTGTGACAGTAGAACTCTCTGCGTCCGTTCGTCTTCGCTTGTTGTGAAAACTAACTTGACCAGATTCTGGTGAATGTTGTTGCATCTGCTGAGAATAAGTTGATGTACAAGTAGAACTAACAGATTTTCCAATTTTGTGTCTTGAGGTCATGGGAGTTGATAAAATATGAGACTTCCACCGGTCTGCTTCAGCATATGAATTTTTGTTGTGAATATTGTTTTGACCACAATCTGTGGTGCGAGTTCTGCTGTTCTCTTGTTCACTGGAGATGACAGTATGTGAATATTGTATGTGTCTAGAAATGCTATCAGGAGTTTGATTCAACAGATTGTTGTGTTCAACTGCATGAGAAGATTCAGTTGGCAAGCTTTCACCCTGACTGCCAATTCCTTCATCTTGCTGTGAACTAGTTACAAAATTGTTAATCTCAGCTCTACCGGATGTGATACTTGATGTACTTGGATCAAAGTATGAAGCACCTGTAGCAATCTCCTGCGGCAAATGGACAACTTCGATTGGTCCACAATCTACTGTATCAGGCTCATCATCATTCTCCTCAGTTCCAATCTGAACTGATTCATTACAAGGGAGAGAGGTCTGAGTTTCAAAACTACAAGCTCCTTGCCGTTCTTCCAAATCACCTTCAACATTCTCTTGTTTTACAACTACATTAGAAAATTTGCTACTTTGGACTCTTTCATCATCACCACTACGTTCAAACCTTGCTTGTTTATCAACCGAAAAATCTACTCCTTGGCTCAACTGGTCCTTTCTCAAAGTAGATGTTTGTGGCACAGATTGCTTCTGAGTATAATTGACAGGTTCACTACTCCGCATACCAAGTGAAGCACTGCCTTGCTGTTTATGCAATCTGACTGGAATGCGATCACTAAATGAGCTGTTTCCCTTTGCGTTTGGCTGTGTTACATTACTGGTTACAAAACTACTACTCTGCGGCTGTTTGCTGATTTGTCGCAACTGAGAATCACGATGTGTGAGGGAAACATGATGCCCTTCATTGTGACGACTTTCATTAACTATTCTTTCATTTGAAACATCATTGAAATAGTTGTCCTCCATCACCGTTATATTATTTCTAGTAACTGCCCTATTGCTGTTATCTTGAATATCTACAGGTTTCTGATTCAGCAATCCTCCTTGAAAACGGGCCTGTTGAGGTTCTATTGAATAACATTTCCCTATCTTAATTTCGGGCACATACCGCTGTCCAGTCTGCAAAACGAACAAAGTTACAAATTGGGGTTATGTGTTAATAGTAATAGAATTGAAACAACAACAACAGTTACAATATAAACAACAAAATATTGTCCAGTGCTACATAAAAAAATTGTAGCTTACAGTTTAGGTACACTTACTGAAACCTGCATGAACTCAGATCTACTACATAACTTGAAGAAATTCATCATTCTCTTCGTCAGTTTTTTTCATTATCAACCAGCTTTATACTGATTTCCATCTGTATACAGTATCCCTCATGGCTTTTGAACTGCAGTAGCCTATAAACATAACTCTACCTTTTGCCATGTAAGAGGAGTTTACAGACAAGTTTACTAGTCTGCCATACTTTTTACTAGTGCGTGGTCTACCACTAATTTCGAACCATGCTTTCAGTGTTTTTATTTGTACACAGAAAAGTCCAGGTGTTTAATAATTTTTCTCCACCGCCACGGAGTTTCACAACTTGTTTGTGATCACTTCCCAAATCATGTTGTTTCACCACTAATTTGTATTTGGTTCTGTTTGAAACTGCAAGTTTGATGGGACCCACTCAGACTGCAAAGCTGCTGATTACAGACATGGGTTGACTTTTGGAATGGTTTGCTGTGCATGGCATAAATTGCAATCTATTTGTCATCATAATTTTTTATACTGGCGGTTCTGATGTTTGTTTTGTTATCACTCAATCCCCCTGTGTAGCTAAGTGAAATCTGTATGTAATAAATACAAAAACAATGCTAGGTTTCATCAACAATTTCCAGTTGTGCTAAATGCACAAAAAATATTTGGCCCTTCACATTGTTGTAAAGATAAAAAAAAAAGAATTTGTGTCAGGTGGATAAATCAAATTAAAAAAGAACAAGGCGAGTAAAAAATGGTGTGGACAAGTTAACCTGTGTGGTTACTAGATGAATATCTAGTGAAAAAAATTTGAATTTGTATATAATAGCAATAAATAAGTCAATAATCACCAACTGTTGTACACTATCTAGCTTAAAACCACAATTATTGGAACAATTATTAATTTTATTGGTACAGTACTTTGATTTGGTTTTTCCTATGGGTATAAATGTGGGCTGAACTCATCTTTGACTGCATTTTTTTCAGTGATTTCAGATTCAAATTCATCACTCTTTGTAATTAGCACAGAGCCCAACTTTTTTGACTCCAAATCCTGGTCATGTTTTTGCTAATTAAACAAGTCTAAAGGTGTGAGTTTGCTAGTGATTCATGGTCTTGTTGCAGACAAATGTGTGACGCTTAACACTTTGGAAAATTAACTCGAATATAAATTAGAGTTGTTATGAAAAAATTCGCTCATGCCTGAATTGTAAAAATATAGCTGGAACTAATAACAATTTCGAAAACTTCATTCTTTCTCCTTTCAGAAAATGTATACTTCATTAAAATCAGTCAAATAATTTTGGAGTTACATGATTGTTTTTTAGTCAAACACCCTTGTTTTGTCCCATGTATCCTTAAGTTGTGCATGACAAAAGTGATGCTGTTTTCTTGAATTACTTAAATTAAATTACCAAAACAAGAGGCATTAGAAGCCTGCACTGGGTTGCCTGCCATGTAGCTTTGATCTTCTGTTGAAAATAGTGCCATATATAACTCCACCAGTCCTTTCATATTGTAACCAAAAATGTCCTAGTACAGTGCTAGTATGTGCATGTGTATAACTAGCTATGAGTTGACCTCTATATTTTGCATGCAAGATAAAGTCCCAAAATAAATTCGCAACTAAAAATTAAGGAAGAAATATACAAAAACATGTTTATGTAAGTAAGCAAATGCCATAAAAAGTGGATGAATGCCTGAATTCTCATTAATCTGTTGAGATATAGTGTATTTGCAGGTGCAAGTCACAGAAAAATTTAGCCTGAAACTTCCATTTAATTCTAAGGATATTGTGTAGAATATGCCCCCAAGGCAATTTTTGGGGGGGTGGGCATATTCTACACATGATCAGGTGTAGAATATGCCCCCCAAAATTTTTTATCAAAACCTTCAATAAACTCAATTAACAAACAATCTAAACTATAATAAAGATAAATTTCAAATAAAAGAGTTAAAACATTGAATAAGAATATTGTGAAACAATCTTAATCATTCAAATAATCATAACGGTCATCATAAAAATGTTTTTCTGATGACTGTGTGTTTTTATATCTTTCGTTGTATGTTTAATATTGATCATTTGAATGAATAAGATTGTTACACAATATTTACTCGTGCCGGAAGGCAACGAGTTTAGGATTGGGCCGTGTTTCTTTTCATTTTTTGTGTCGCAATTAGCACGCACGCATGCACAGTACTGATGTTTTCAACGCGTGAGCTGAAATCCAAGATGGCAGAGTTAAGCAAGTAAAAGTGCACTTTGCTCTTACTTTTAATACATGTGCTCCAGTGTATATACATCAAGCCAGGATGTGTGGGTTACACATGTTGGATTTGATTTTGATCCTTGTAAAAATTTATTTTTATTTGTTGCTCTACTTTGTTTTTCTTTAAAAATAAATAGGTACTCTGAAGAAAAGCTTCAAGATCAAA
>JAOCPT020497356.1:0-12406 GCA_026546935.2 Palythoa grandiflora
TGTAATTAGTTTTTTTTTCTTTCTTTCTTTGTAAATTTGTTAGTCCTTTTTTCAACTACATAAATCCTCTATTATAAATATGCTGACCAAGCCATTTAAGCCTCTGGCTTTGGCCTTTCTTGTAAGATTTTTTCTTATTGTTCTGAGGACAAAATAAAGTATTAAAGTATTATTAAAGTATTAAAGTATTTATGGAAACTTTTGAAGACATTCATTAAAAAATACTCACCTTGAACAATAAAAAAAACACTCTTGCTTCATGTAAACACAGGCAAAATTTAAAACATACAACTGTTCATTTGCGGTCTTGCATCATTGGACTATGCAATTAATTGACTTTTAGTCAGGCCTTGCATTTATCTTGTACAAAATTGTAAATAGTTTTCACATCAAAAGTTTCACTTTCAATAACTGCAAATAATTTCTCTTTTAAAGTAATCATGGATATAATGTGAAACAGTTTCTAAGATATGTAATTTTTTACATGTTTTGAGGTGTATAATTGAAGAGCTCGGTGCAAAAACGGCCTAAGAAACTCACGTCGAAAATTAAACTTATGATTTTCTTGAATTTGAATGAACATTTTGTGATTTTACTGTGTTTACTATTTTGGTTTCGACATCACAGCTTGCCTAATTTGCATATCTAAAAAACGTTAATATCTCGGGAACCAAACAAGCTATATATATCTATCCAATATATACTCTTTAACAGCATCAACATCAACTATTTAATTGTCTAAGGGAGTCATCGGCAAAGCATCATAACAAGGCATTTTGAGTTACCCCATGATTGAATGCTCAGTGAAGACTCGATTCCGAGGCTGCTCTTTCCGTGCTCGCCGCAATAATTGTCACAACCAATAATTCTATAATTTAGTACCTTTTTTGTTTCTTCTTGTAATCGCGGCCAGTATGGTCCAATCTCCTTTTTCTTGATAACAAAGGTGAGCTCTCTTGCTGTTAAATGTTGCTTTGATTCCTTAAAATTTAAACAGAATGGTATATTTTGTACCATGTTTGCTAGAGAGTGAGTTGAGGTTTTGAGGGGTAAAAATGGACTTATAAAATTGACCTTGAGTTATACTCAGACAAAAAATAAAACAACCCCATCACATCTCAAAAATTCCCAAACTTCATTCTGCAACCAAAGACAAGAGAAATAGTCACAAATACACCGCTTTATAACCACATCACTTAATCAAAATAAAATCTTTAAAACCAAATAGCTTTAATAACCTTAGTTTTGGCTATAAGTGATGTCACATGTATGCTTTAGGGCTCAATTTATAAAAAGTACTGACTTATACATGAGTAAATTTATGTGGAATCAGTTTTGTGATGTACTAGTGCTGTTTTTAAACTGAGGTCTTTAAATTGTGATTTTTAGATACATCTAAGTTTAAAACTGGCATTTATGATATGTATGGGTAGCATCAAATGGGAATGCTGCCCCACTGAATTGTTGAAATATTTACAGTATTTTGCCATGAATAAGTTGACCCTTTAACACCAAAAATTTACCCCCCAAAATAGCACTCAACTTATACACGGATCAAAAAAATAAAAAATTTGTAATGACCCCCAAAATTATTTAGAATTATTTTAATTAAGGTTATTTAGGAAAGCTTGCAAAGTTATAAACATTGTTGTGAACTAAAAATCAAACTTTTACTGGAAAACATGTCATGTTTGTGCCTTACCAAGGTCACTAAATACAATGATTGTATTGTTTAATCTTGTGAAAAATGGGGGTGAACTTAAACACGGAAATTCCAAAAATGGCTATTTTTTTACTACAAAATGGGGGGTTGACTTATACAAGGAGTTGACTTATCAGGGTTCCTGCAGCTCAGGACTTTTCAAATTTAAGACCTTTTTAAGACTTTTTAATGCCAAAACACAAAAAATTTAAGACCTATTTTATGAACTAGATTTTAACAATGCACGCTCAACGGACAGGAAAAAACAAACAACACGAGTCGTTCGTCCAATCAAGTAGCACAAAACTCAGGTTAATATTCCAAAAATATATAGAAATTTAATGCCTTTTAAGACCTTGGGGAGCAATTTTACCAAATTTAAGACCTTTTTAAGGCCTTAAATTTGTAAAGAGACTCATAATGACTTTTAATGACTTTTAATGCCCCGCGGGAACCCTGAATATTCTTTAACCGAAAATGCTATGTTTGCAGCTCACCTTGAGCGCAGTATCCGAGCGAGATGGTTTCGGGCTCTGAACGCCGCCAGATGGGCATAATATGCCGGGGCTGGCATAGAAACAGATCTTGGGCACCGGGCAAAGGTGTGACACAACTGGTACGTGAGTCGTTGCAGGGAGTCGGCGGTGAAACTGTTATCATCATAGATTACATGATAATGAGTTGGTTTGCTGGTACCCTGCGATACAAAAAAAAACAGGTGTGGTTAATTGTAACCTTTTGTAGCACTCTACAAAGTTCTCTGAAGTTAAACAGTAAAAATGTAATTGTTAGCAAATGAACTTGATTCAAACTGTAAATGTATAGAAAATACTGGATGAAACTTTATAAATAAATTGAAGAAAGTTCTTTTTTCTACAAGTTTAAATGTATTGCTAGAACAATAAATATTTCTTTTACATGACACAGTACAGCGTTGGGCGTTCACATGCTCATAGGCAGGTTTCACTCAATCATTCAAGCTCAAACCGAATGCTGCAAGACTTTTTGTGTAGATCCAAACTGTAAATGTACAGAAAATATTGGATGAAACTTTATCAAGAAATTAAGGAAAGTTTTGTCTACAAGTGTATATGTATTGCTAGAACAAGAAATACTTATTTTGCAATTGCAAACCGAGAAGCGAAGTTGTGAAACATGTCACCTGGAAGCATTTCGTGAAGGAGATGTTGACAACGATCTTGGCTCATTTTACATTCGTTAAACGTTTTTCATGATAAATGGGGAATTCGGCTAGCTTTTAAAACGTTCTAATCAGCGATGATAGAAAAGGCTTTGAGGAGATCAGTAAGCGGCCTATGCAGATTGAGGTTAGTGACTTTCTGTTGTAATGGTTGCCACCTGTTTTCCTATTTCTGAATGAAAACTTTGACATACACCTGTTAAGGTGGTATGATACAAAAGAAATATAAGAAAATAAGGTACTTAAAGCAGAAGGGGTGAGTGTTTTAAAAATCTACTTTTACCAAAAATAAATAATGGGAGACTGGGTATAGCATGCATGTACGACAACACTTAACTGGCCATCACGTGACCATGCCCGCCATAATCTAATTAATTTAGTAAAAGGCAGTTTTGAATGACAATACATTAGAAATGACACAAATTTACTGTGTTTTGGGCCATTTGCTGTGTGCCTGAGCTCATCATAAAGGGCTAAAAAGGCTTAAACCTTGTCAATATCGAAAAACTGTATATTGGTACCATGAATTTGGCTATTTTGTTGGCATGCTTATTTTGATCGGCTGACAGTTTGACAATCATTGGAGAGGGGCCTTTGTAGCAAATGTGTTTGGTCTCACCAGCTTTAGTCTGCATTTCTGCAAGTTTGACCAAATAAAAAAAGCATCTAGACGCTTTTTTGTGCAGATTGGTAACATGGTCTGAGACTTAAATATAAACCTAAGACTAATTGATATTTCTGCATTGCTTTTGTGCGGCATGCAAAAAACCTTTTGCATCATGGGTCAAAAACCTGCGTTTTTAAATTTTTTGAAAAAAAGATTTTTCTGGCAGTTAAGGATTTTTCATGATCGGAGGTTTATATCACAGTTCATCATAAATGGAAACTTCAAAAAGTTGCCTTGGACTATTGTTTTTGCTTCATTAGTGCTAGCAAGAGGGGCATTTTTAAGCCCTTTTATAGAGGATGGCTCTGTTGCCATGATAACAATAGAGCCACACAACAGTGTCGTGGTAATGTTTTGTAGAGGGCAGGTGAAATATGATAGTTTTTTTTCTGAAAAAAAGGTTTAGGTGAAAATTGGGTTTCTTTTATCATACCACCTTAAGCTTCATCAAACGAGCTTCTGAACTCTGTTGGCACAGTAAACCGCTCAGAAAAAATATTGGAAATAAAAACGCAATTTACCAATCTTTTTGTGCATTTTTAGTTTGAACCAAATCCGTGTTTACAAATTTCAGTTACGAGGATCTAGCGACGACCATTTTCATTATTTTGATGCAAACTCATGTTATTCTGTTTAATTGTAATCAGTCTACTTTGAGTAGCCAAAGTTTTGTAAATTTTAGCCTTTTTTACATTTTCTTCCTCGATCAACGCTAAAGTTTTCTCTCTGAAATGAGACGCCATTTTAGCTACTGCTTCAAAATATCGCACGTTACGGGAGCCAATCAGAGCTCGCGAAAATGGATATCGGTTGCTTTGGTAAACACTGATAACAATTATTCCACGAATGCGCGTTTGATATGAGGTGATTCATAGCCGACGAGGCAGGTACAACCGAGCTGGCTATTTCTACCTCATATCCAATAAGACAAGAGTAGAATAATCGTTTTATTAAATTCTTTAAATTCAGAACAATTAGAAATAGAAATCAATTCTGTTTCACTTTTGCAAAATGATCGCAAAATGATATTTTGATATATTATAAGGTCATACGGTATTTGAACTCATAACCCCAATTAAGTTAGCCCGTAAGAACGCCAGAAAGGCAATATTCAAAATTTAATAATAACCTGTATTCCATAATGGCTGCACAAGTAGAAGTCGAACTCAAACGGATGAGTGATTCCTTGGTCAACAGTGGTTCCTGGTGGAATATTTCCCTGCTTCCCAGTTTCATCTTCTTTGTTCACGGGAAACAATCGAATATGATGTCTCTTTTGCACAACAACAAACGTAATACCAGGCTGGTAATCCTTTTCTAGCTCTACACATGCTTGTTGCACTGCTCTTACTTCATATTTCAAAACTTGATCAAACTGGCCTTCGCTTACACCATCGCGATAAAAAAATATTTTTCTTGGTTTCATCCTCGTTTTGGTGAAAAACTGCTTCATTAGCTCTTTCACCATCGCAGCGAGTTCTCCGATGATTTCCTGACGATGATCTTGAACTCGAATTGTGGCGCAGTATCTACTGGCATTAGGATCAAGACTTGCGACTACTGCAGCAATGGAAGGTGTTCTTGTGTCTCCTGCCGATGGGTGGGTGACATCCGCCCCGATTATGATTATCGGTTCATTAAGCAGCAACTTACTTCCTGGATTGACTGGAACGTGGTTAATCCCGCCCATCTTGGCGTTGATCTTCATAGCGATGTTTGAGCAAACCTGTGGTTTAGCATTTCGTACTTGCTTAAACTGTACACACGAGGTAGCAACACCAAGAATGACATCGCCAACTTGTTTAACTTGCTCATAAATATCTTTGTTTCCTTTGTCGGGAAGTACTGCCACAATAAGCTGTAGGTCTGGATGTCTCTTCAGCACTGTGTCAAACTCGTTGTTAGTCTGAAAAGATTGAGTTGGAAACGAGTTACAAACGATTTTGAAAACTAAGCTAGAGCAAATTTCTGTAATGGTGGTATACCTCATAACACTTGTCTCACGTTTTTATAGAGTTAAGCTGGTGAGAGCCATAAATAAAGTCTGTTCTAGACTATTGTTCTAGTTCTTTCTTACTGCGAAATAACAGAATTTTGTGCATCTTAGTTCACCCTTTTCCTGTCCTGGCTAGTAACTCCGTGATTTGTCGCATTGCCACAACAGAAAGTATTATTTTGCTTTACTATTTTGGTTCAATACTGATTTGAAATGGAATGAAACATTAAGGAAAGGTATCTTGAAGAATACCAACAGCCATACATTGTATTCACTGGCAAGGAGAATCAATTCTGACATACCTAATCGATGATCAATGACATCAATTGGTAATCAATGAGTAATCGATGGGTAATCAGTTGATTAATCATCGTTAATAATCAATGGCTAATCAACTGATTGCCTATCGAATACCTATTGATTACTCATTGATTTCATTCATTCCCCTGATGCCATCGAATAGTTATGTCTGGATCAAAACAGGCAAGGCTGCGAAAGAAATAACTACCTGGTCCTTTCGGATATATCCCACAAAACATGGCCGCGTCAAAATCTTCATACCGGCTTTGCCAGAGAAAAGCATCAATTGATCACTGAAGTTTCGAAGGATGTCTGCGTTACATTGTTGTTTGTTGACGTAACAAAACATTGCCCAAGACTTTATTTCATTTTCCGATTTAAAAAAGGTCTTTCCTCTCATATCCCAAAATCCACTGTGCTGTGCCAGTTCCTTTGAACCTGCTCCCAGTTTGATCGCGGGTGGGTCAAGAACACGACCTTCTATCCGTTCCATTTGAGTACTCATAGCCATTCCAAACTCGTCCCTTAAATACTTGCCACTCTTTTGCTCACACTCAGCTGCCTACAAAAAACGTAAAAAAGCAAGTCTTGGACAAAAGTTTTATGATCATTTTACGAAGCACAAATGCAGAGGCTATAAAGGCATCGTTTGAACGTCATGTTTTAATAAAAAATATTTCAGTCTCTTGACCTATTAATATAATTTATGATTATATTTAAATCCTTATTCATTTTCGTTCAGCTTTAAATTTGCGCGATTTAATTTTGTTCACCTTGTTAAGACGTATTCGCGTAGCTTTAATTTCGCGCTACTAATTTTCCGTGTTCGTTCTTTTTGTAAACATATACTGGCAAAAACCTACGATAAGAAAGTCCCGACGTTTCGGCGACATCTTGGCGCCACTGTCAAGGAAAACTAAACTAATTATGTTATTTCAAGAGTAACTAAGAGTTCAGAGTCAATAATTTGCATAAGTTAGACAAAGACCTTAGTGCGAATTGAGTCTGATTGTACATTTAAACACGGTCGTAATTGTTTAATGAGTAACATCTCGTTAATAAGACAATCAAACTTGTTCTGGCATTTTTTAAACACCTTAAAACAATTGCGAAGGTCATTCGGAACCGTGCCTACGTGTCTATCATCATAATGTTTACCATCGACTCGTACGAGCAGATGCGGACGGGTGTAATCCAACTCAAAGCCCTTAAATTGAGTAAGTTATTTCCAAATCCAATAAAGAAACTTAAGATAGGAAAGTAGCTTCTAAGCCGAACAATGATTAGGTTTAGTATAGGTATAAAGTAGCAAAGGAAATGAAAAATAGAAGTTCGATTTATTGGGAATCATTGAAAGCAGATGAACTGGGATGGCTATTAACAAAAGCAGGAGATATTACCGAGATCTGAAAGAAAAGACGAAATTACGACAAAATGAATTTGTGCTCAAGCACTGTAGCAAATAGAATACACAGGATTCTCTTCAATAAGATGGGAGAAGGAAACGATGATGATGTTGATTGTAATGATGACGATGATGATGTTCACATTACTATCAGTCAGGTTCTTAAATCAAAGGTGTGTGTGGCAATAGCACGTGTATCTTATACTGACCTGAATAGGAATAATAATAAACTGAACATTGTCATACACAACAATCTATTCGGCCCTTGCGCAAATTTTCGTGTCCGGCCGGAACAAATAACCTTAATTTCTCCACAGGGCCTTGTTTTGCGATCTCATGGAAACTTCTTCACAGGAAAAAGAGCAATTTCAAAGGTTTTTCTTTTACCTTATATTGATGAAACGCTTTGTAATCATGCTAGAACTAAACACTGGCGAAGTACAAAGTCGTATACAAAGTATAACTACAAGGCTCTGATTACAGCTGAAGATAACCTTGCAACTGAAAACGTTCTTATTTAAATCGTCTGCCATTTCTGCATACCACAAAAAGTTTACACCACCAAGAAACGTACGTCGATAACAAGCCATTAGTACGTATAAGTAGAGTTTTGCTAACCCATTTCTCTATCTCCTTCTTTCTCTTCCACGCTGGAGTGGCAGTGTGTTTAATCATTTCTGCAATCTGTTCATCTGTAAGCTTTCTTTTTGGACACGGAATCATTCTGCACACCTCCATTGGCATGTACTTGTCCTGTCCAACATCCAGGCAAGGGAGGTGAGGATATCTGTACATAACAAACAAACAGGAAGAAAATCTAACGACTACAGAATCCAAACTTCCACTATATTTAGCAACTATTTACCAGGGTCGAGATACCACTCAGTAAAGAGAGTAATAATAATAATAATAATAATAATAATAATAATAATAATAATAATAATAATAATAATAATATTAACAATAACAATAATAATAATAATGATAATAATAATAATAATAACAATAATAATAATATACTGTTATTGCCGGGATGGTGTAGGAAAATGAGCTCTCCTATGCTTACAAAATGCCCCAAAGGCACGCATAACCTATTGCCTTTGGCAGTCAAGTCCAACTCCTGGCGTTCACGTGGCGAAGCTATTTAAAACTAACAGGAGAAGGGGCGAAAGGCGAGATACTGGCGCCATTAACTAACCAGTGCTCCGGGCAGGGTGAGCTCGTAAGCTTTGCTTCGCAGTCATTCTAGGAGAGGGACAACTCCAATCACAAACAGCAGATAGGGCTCTTTAATCTTGGTCGATAACTCATCTACTGGAAGCAACATGAGCAAGTGTATGGGCGGTTGTATGACGCTCTTTAGTCTTGAGTGACAATTCATCTAGTGGTGGTTACACAAACACATATACCGGGAACCCGAAAGTACCATGCCGATTGGGGTGAATGGCTGCTGCATTATGAGGTCGCCAATCGCGGGATCTGGTAGACTTGGCTCACCAACCACTATAAGGCCTTATCCAGAGAGCCGGGCAACTCTGGATGGACTGATATTCCCGTGCGCTGTATATAACTTTAGATACGGGTGATCTAGATTACAATCAATTTCAACTAAGCAATGACACTGACAGCACCAACAGAGCTCTTCAGAGAAACAATGTGGCAAGGCAAGACAAGGCTGACTCGAATAGCTCATATAGAAGACACTATTAATATCAACATTTACAGATGATAAAAAGAGTTGGTTGGTAAAAGCAGGGGACGAAGAACGCAGAAAAGATAATTGATTCAAGGAGAGGTGGGCCGAACAGTACCCTGAGAAACGTAACATGTCAAGGGAAAACTTAAGAGACAATGCAGTGAGATTCAAGCGAATGAACATCAATATTGAGTGAACCCAAGACAAAATCAGTGGTAAGAACAATACAAGTGCGGGGAATGATGAACGGTCCAATGAAATAAAGATTAATTTATCAAGGATTGAAGAACGGGAAAGAAGTAAAGGAACAGTGTTCATGAACAAAATGAAAGAGGCATGGGATTCGATCTATGAAGACAAGCTGATGAGTGCACAGTGTTTGAGGGATAATGCAGCAAGATTCCGGAAAGATAAAGCGGTAACAACTTGATGGAAGTACGAGACGGAAGAGAAAGGGAGCCAAGTAAAACTGAACACATTGGAAGTAACAGTGAAAACCTACAATGCGGTGAATGGGATGAAGTGAAAGAAGAAGATTAAGAGAATATGGAGGTATCTAATGTGAACAACGGACAGTAGAGATCATGAGAACAAGCAAGAAGGTGGACAGGAAAGGGAAAGAGAAGAGTAAAACGAGGATGTGAGAGAATTGCGAATAACATTTATGGAGAACTTGAACAAGCTAATCCCAACGACTAACCAAAATATTGAGGAACGCTATCGACTCCTTAAGATGGAAAAGAATACCAGAAAAACAAAGCTAGCAAATGCAAATAAAGAACTGGAAAAACATGGGCAACACGGACGATATCTTTGAAATAACTGATGCAGTATATGCATTGGGTAGGACAAGACAAGTAGAAAGAGAAAGAACTGGTCGGCCGCTGGCATTGATGGGATACAAAATTTCTGGTGGAAGAAGTACATAGAAACGTGGAAGGCATTGGTAAAAAGCTTTATTGAATGGGTCGAACAGCCGGAGAGAATACCAGAATGGATTACTCAGGGAAGGATAACGCCATTGCCGAAGCTGGAAGATATAAGTGATGAAAGGGAATATCACCCTATAATCTGTCTCAATACGTGTTACAAAATCTTCACTGGGAACGTTGGAAACTATCTGAAGGACCGCGCACGTCAAAATAACACCTGGAATAGAAGTCAACTTGAAACATGCTCTGGAGAGCTAGGAACAGTCAACCAACTTATGGTGGACAATAATATTATGGACGAGGTGAGACCCCCAATCCAGCCCCATTTATTTGGCTCCGAAGAGTAAATCGAGACATAAAAATAATACAGAATCATCTACTAAAACGACTTCTACAGTTCAACATAGAATTAACGTTAGTACGTTGCATTACAATAAAACATATCATGTCGCTGCCACCATTTTTCTACAGTTACATTTATTAAATACAAGCATTTTTTTCGTTTTAACTT
Source organism: Palythoa grandiflora (assembly GCA_026546935.2). Lineage (NCBI taxonomy): Eukaryota > Metazoa > Cnidaria > Anthozoa > Zoantharia > Sphenopidae > Palythoa > Palythoa grandiflora. Next base: position 10,411 of record JAOCPT020497356.1, read on the forward strand.
GGTTTTGGCCACTAAGAAAAACATGATCAAAATAGATTTTATCTTCCGTTCCGTTTTCATATTCTTGCTTGTTGGTTGCAGTCACAGTCTCTGAGTTTTTAAATGTTTTGCCGTTAACGTTTTACAGGATAAACGTGCTTTGTTTGTTCAAAAAAAAAATTGTATAAAATAAAGAACCCACAAAGAGTTTTCCATGCATGGTATTAACCAACTCTTTCGTTCGTTTTGGGAGAACAAACTTTTGCATAAAAGCACTCAATTCAATGAAGTCTATTGAAATTATTATAACCATATTCTACTTACACAAAATAGTAAGAACAGTTATGATGTTGCTAGATCAGTGAAAACAGCAAATATATATGAACCATATTATATTTTATTTACCTGCATGAAATAAAAGCAATAGCTCTAGCTCTAATGTTCAACACAACCTAAAATTGCACAGATGTAGACAAAGTAATGCAAACCTGAGTCTGATTTGGTAACGGTCAAGGAAGTATTTCTCCACAGTTGTCGTGTATGATGTTTTCTCATCTGTGATGCTAAAGCTCAGTGTACTCGCTGAGTATCGTGAGAGGCCTTTAACGGTGTACTTTCTTTTGAACTCCTTTATATGCGTTGCAACAATACGAAGTCCTGACAAAATAGTGAGTTTTATTTAACAAGTACCTCAAGTGTGCCTTGACAAACGCTATTTCTTAAGGCTGGTTTCCCTATAACCAGCGGCAACATGTAAATCTGGTTTCAATGGGTCTCTATTTTCCCAGTACAGTTTGGGATCTTTGGCAGAGCTACTGAACACTTTCTCCAGGTTTGAGCAGTCTTGTTTTAGAATTTCACGTCTTTCTCATTAAAACTGGCAACGCGACTCTCAATCATTTTTCTTTTAATTCTCCCGCGTTTATAAGTTTACGTACGTGGTTACCATAGCAACTTTACTGGGACTCCTGGACTTAGGAGTAAAATTATTATAGGTAATCGAATTGGGCCGAGTTCAATTTGGGAAGAGTCACGCGTCGTTTGGCCAAATTGAAGTAATTGACCGAACCTTAGGCGGCGGCAATTCTTTTAAATTGACCAAACGACAAGTGATTTTCCCAAATTGAATTGTCACCTTGTTACCCAATCAGAATCAAGTATTTTTGTCAAGTGTATTTTAACTGTGTTTATACTAAAATATTTTCGGTACAGAATAAACTAAAACCTATTTCGTTATTTGCTTGTTTCAAAACTTTCTTCCACCGATGCTTTATAAACGGAAAAAAACCTTAACATTTACTTAACGTCTTCAGTTATTTTCTCATCTTCAGATCAACAGTCAGCTACGTTCCCTGATCAGATCAATTAATCATTTCTATTCGTTAACAATTATTTCATATGGTAAGAGTTGTTTAAGGGAAGCTAGATTTATAATACTAAACTGGAGATGACAACAAAGTTTAACAATAAAGTTTCTGATTATTTATAATCTATAGTATACCTTTAATTGCTTGAGTGAATTCATCTTTCATATACCGGTCCATCTGAAATCGTCTGTCTGAAATGTACGCTTCTTGCTTCCTCAATGTTTCACAAAGAAGCTCGATAACGTCTTGCTCTTTGTAAAATCCCTTGGCTGCAACTAAAACGTTTAAATTTATTAAACTTCCATAGCAAAGTGGGCAAGCCTTAAGGTTACCGTATACCTTCAGGGGTGTTTTGCATCAAAACGATACAGCGCATCTGTTTTAAACCGGAGATACCTAAACCCATATATCAAATTAAAGCTTATAGAGCGGGCTTTCGAGCTATATCAACAATTTTGAATTAAAACGAAACTTTGGATTTTTTGCGTTCTCTAGAGATAAGCGACAAAATCGCCTTTCGAAAGTTACAAGTCCCAGCGATTATTGATATTATGATTTAATCAATCCGCCATGCAGTTTCCATACCAACAGTGCTAAAAAAACGTGTCTGCGTTTTTTCATATTCAATTGCAGAGAAAAGTTATGGCGCT
>JAOCPT020497426.1:0-12403 GCA_026546935.2 Palythoa grandiflora
TAGCGATTTTTAAAAGTGTACCATGCCTTTGCCTTTAAACCAATGACTCTCAAATTTGGTAAACGTACTAATATTTGGCTGCTCTTTCAGATGGCGGGCCTCATTTTTCAAGTCAATCAATTTTAAATATTCGTACCCAGTACTTTGCTAGTTTAGGTAAAGGCTAATTTACCATTTTTATTTATTCACATATAAGGTTGTTGTTCCACTGGCATGCATATAAAAAATTACAATTTCTGGAACTTGCTGTTGTTCTTTACCCTATTCCTGTATTTTTATAATTTGTATATTTGTCCAAGAATCGTTTAATAAGAACACTTTGGCAGACTTTAAAAATAAATTAAAGTCGCACTAAGAACCACTTGAGGATGGTATCGCTAAAGAATCACGGCGAAGTTCAAAAGAAATGGTATGATTCTTAGAAAATATATTCGGTACATGTGTTTCTGTCAAATGCACCTTATGGCCGTTTCAAACCCCACACCCAGGACACAGACAAACTGAGTCAGCTCTAACACGATAGAATGTGAACAGCACTATACTTTGGCTTGACTTGAATGTAAAGGCCGAGTGAACTTTTTCAAACTCAGCGGAAATTTTCAAACTATAATTTAAGATCTTATGAAATCAATTTATTCATAATGTATGCAATTAGTTTGGCATTTTGAACTGACATGTTCATATTAGCAAGAGTTGAATGGTAGATTTGCACGACTTAATTTGACGGGTCGTTTGAAAAGATATATACCACTGAGTACAGCAGGTTGGGTTGCTTGTTATTTTCTACGTTTTTTGCAGCCCTTTTTAAAGTACTGTTGTTAATTTGTTATGGTCAGGTCTGATAAACAAGTAATCAAATATCATGACAGAAATTGACTGTAGAACAAAGACATTTTGGAGAATGTGATTCCAGCATTCAAAATTCAGATGGTGAGATGGTGTTTAGAATTCAAAACTATAATCATTACATAAATTAGTTCTTAATCATTTAAAAAGGTTTTTAGCTTTTAAATACTCTGAATACCTATATTCTATACAAGCGTTTTGCATGTGTTTCTATATAAATAATTTTAGTTAATGGTTCTTGGAGGACAGGTGAACAAGCATTTATGGACTTAAATTTAGGCCGGTTTTTAATTTAAATTTGAAAACATTGTAAAAATCCTGATAGCCAACCGATTGTAAAGTTAGCACAGTTACAATGTATGTTATTTGTTTGAAACTGAAGGCAAAAACCCGTTGTTATATTGTCGATCAACCCACACAGGACTGGCTTTTAACTTGGCACAAAATTGGATAATTATTTGAACGCACAATTCGGTTTTTCTTTGGGCAATTTCTTTGAGCAATTTCCTGTGTTTTATACTCACTTTCAAAAGTCAGGAAAGTAAACTTGTACATGTAAATTATTTAATAAAAGGTCTTACAGTTTTATCTTAAAAATATATTATTATATGGCAGGCTCGCTGAGCGGTCAAGATGAAGCGAATTCTGTGTCCTGATGGTTACACGAGCGGGCAAGGTAGGCCTATCTTACCCACTCGGGATTGCTCGTTTTGTTCCCGCAAGAAAAAAAATTGCGTGGAGCGAAATTATACATTGAGTTTTGGGCAATGGAGCAAAAAAAAGGGGAAGAGGTCAGTCAAAACAAAGAAAGCATAGACGAATTTCGTAAATTATTCGTCAATAAAAACCGCAAATACAAAAATTAAGACGCAAACGGTGATATGATGACCTGGAAACGTTTTTGTCTGACGGAAAACAGTGGTAAAGTGAAATTCTTTGGCCATATAATAAATCCTTTATTGAACAAGCTTGTTTGTTCAAGATGGCCGGATATTGGCCTTTATTTCCATCCATCTTTACCTCACACTTGTTCGATAAGGCATATATAATATCATAATTAAGTGCCGTTTTTCCGATTTCTTTCCTTTTTAGTACCGTAAAACTATGAATTAGTAAATTTATCATTACTATAGTAAAAGCACCCCTAAACATGAAGAGATTAGGTGTAGGGAGCAGGGGAAGGGAACATTTGATGAGAGTTGTAAGTTTATAATTTTATGAATTACAGCATTCACAGACTTAACATTTATCTTTAATAATTAATAATGCGTATTTTCTTTGTAAATTTTACGGTTCAAGCCGCATATTTAATTTTGTTGGTTTTCGTGGTTTTAGAGTTATGCATTTTCTCTCACGTGCCTTCTACTGATCTCGGAAAATGAACAAAAATTGGGCCGAAGATTTAATTTTAATCCTTTGGAATGGATTTTGTGGTTTAGTACACGCTTCAGCCAGATTTGGTTCAGTCTTAAATTGTTCTTATTTCTGTGCAAAGTTTTTATTGAAGAAAAAACAATGGAATTGTAACCAGAAATGTATTGTGCTGCTGATTTTAGAAGCGAACTGCCTTCATTGTTTGTTGAATAGTCTTTTTTAAAACAAGGCTCGGATTACAGTGAATCTTTTTGTGTTTTATGCTGCATTGTTATATCTACGAATTTCAGTCTTTTCCCCATGCAGTTATCGAACATTAGCCTGAAACGCATTCACTGTCGAAACAATTCTAGAACCAATTCACTCATGAATTCTGACATGCAAAATGTCAAAAAGAGATTCAATTTGAAAGCGATGTCATTTACGTTATGAAGTTATAATTTCTAGTTTCAATTCAAAAAAAGCCATATCTCGATTATTCCTTTACTACAATTCAAGTAAATTTGAAGAAAAATACAGTTTGTAAACATATAGCAAATGGTGACTTTGTATATGGTGAAATGGACAAATTTATATTCTGAATTCTACCAATTAAAAGGTACATTTTTTCCAGCTGGATAAAAATTCATCATGAGGACAATGTTATTAATATTCTGTTTAGTTTATAGATCATTTTTCATTCTCATTACCATATTTCTGTGGATAATGGCGACAAGTGGTCGTCGAAATGTCCAGTTACTTTCGCTTATTGTCTTGATTACATGATGTTACAAAAAAAATTTGTTAATAGGATAAAAAGTTTTTCTTAATTTACAGAATACCTTAGTTCTTGAGTTTTATATGTAAATTGACTCTTTATTAATTTGGTAATCTAAACTGAAGTGTCTCAGTTAAAAAGTTAAAAGAGGTTTTTTAACTTATTAATTGTATGATTTTATTTATTTGCAAGCATCAAGACTGGCTTATAAGCAGGCGCTTGAAAATCGGTTTCTATATTCTGTAAATAAATTAATGTGCTCCACAAGTCATTTTTGGCTGCAGACATTTTGTTGTAAGTGTAACTTTATTAGAACAACGAGGCTCAAATTGGCAAAAATTTGAGAACGAATTAAAAAGAATAATCAGGATACTCCTAGATAACTATTTTTCTGGCAGAAACTTGAGTGAAACAGGTAAGTTAAAATATCAATACACTGAGTATATGACAAAAAAGATTCACGGTGTTTGTCGCTTGTTATATATGAAATCAAATCTCAAATGATACGGATTAAAGTTTCTCAGTTACCTATTTTTAAAAGTTTAACTTGCGATTGTTAATGGAAAACACACCGTTTTCAGATATCTATATATAGAAAGCCAAAAAAAGAGTGCCAATGTAAAATTGCTCAGATTCTGCAATAACAAAAACTAAAAGGACCATGGCAAGCTTTTTGTTGATTTATAAATAAAAGAATAGATGATTTTCATAAACTCCACATTTTCATAATACTTTGGTATACAGAAAGCGTCATTAATTTTCAAAGTGTTTGACTTTATGTTTTTAAAATGCAAAATTCTATAAAGTCGGACATGCTTTTTTTTTTATTATTCAAAGGCTCTTTGAAAAGGACTTAAACATTCAATAACTCCTGTTTTTAAATAAAATATATTACAATTGATAACATAATTTTCTCAAATATTTCTCGGGTGAAATCATCTCAGAGAATTCTTAAAATCTCGTGCCTTTTTGTTCATTATTTTGTTTTTGTGCTGATGTACATCGAAAACAGTTTTAATCGCTGTAGAATCCAAAAAATATGGTCGAAAATATGTCAGCGACACATGTTCTTTCTCATCAATTTTTATGACTACCTTCAGTGCAATTTACACATTTAATATATCTGTAGCTTAGAGAGAAATGCATTAGAATGCCAGCTATTGTGTTTTGTGTCAACGACTAGCACTAAATACCTTTTACTTAAATTTCAGATCGGATTAAAATTTATAAGCGGTTCAAACTTCACTCGGTCTTGTCACAGTAAGAAGAATAATTAGCGTGTACAGAAACTGAATTGACTTTGACAAGACTGAAGTTTGGCTGATTCAGTTGTAATCCTGAATCATACAAGAAGGCACAAAAGAAAAAGGTAAGTATTCGAGGCTCTAGAATTTGAAAACTCAAACGTTTTCTAACCGTTAAGAATCTTTTAAAGTGGTGCGTATCATACAAAATGTTCTTTTCGTTACTGGTCAACAAACCGATTAAAAAAAAGGCGAAAGCTGAAAAAAGGACACTGAGGTTTATTTTAACTTTCGAATTTGAGATCATTTTGAGTAACTAAAACGCCCTACTGGATAAGACAATTTAGCAATGCAAATGTTTAGAATATGTAACATGCATAATTTTGTATCAGCAGTATATATTTTTCTTCTTTCTATTCAGACTGAGGTAATATATGATAGACTACAAGCCATTGTTATCGATGGCTTGTTATAAGAAACTGTATTCAAACTATACTTATAAACTTTGACAAAGTCTAACATGATCAATGACAATGAAAGGCGCCATCTCAACATGAAACATAGGCGAGGAGTATAAGATATAGATTCAAATATTCTCATAACCGGTTTGATTGGTTGTTTGAGACAAAGGGTCATTTATTAATGTTTGGAAATGTTTCAATTTGAAAAGGTTTGTTGGTAGGTATGACTCCCGAGGTGGCTGAAAGCCGCCAATAAAGATGAAAGACACCTTTTCAAAATCCATGAAAGTATTCTTAAACCATAAAATTTTTCCATCTGATTAAAAATATTTCAGTTTTTTTTAAAACCTTTATTAATGCCCGCGACTTTGTGATTAATCCTCCGCTTTTGATCAAATTAGAAAAAACGCTATAGAAACTTATTAAAATATGACGTGCGTCAATAGCGAAATTTATAAGAGTGTATTGCAATCAAAAGGGTTTTCATGAAAAAAGAAATAAACCAAGGTGAACACTCATGATCATGAATCACAATTTGAGAGGCGTCTTGCACCTGTTCACCCACTGACCACGCCAATTTTTTACTTTCCCGCACTCCCCAGAGACGCCAAAGACAAAAGACGGAGAGGCCGTGTTGGTGCACAAAACAAAAGAAATGATCAAAATTCTTTTGTCCAAGGGCACCAACATAGCCGCTATGACGTCAGGTTAAAGCCGCCAATAAAGTTCAGTTACGCCGAACTGCACTTGTGCATAAGATTACATACTTGTAGATAACGTCTGTGAATCAAGACCGTTGCAACATGATAGCCTTTGCTCAGCTTAAAATCATGATTGACATCTCCGAAGTTCACTGACAAGTGCTACCAAGCGTTCCCGACTGAATATTTATTTGCCAAAAAGGATGACACCTTTTTATCATCCCAGCCAATTACGAGTTGAGAAATAGGCGTATCATGATTCAGATTAGTATAAATTAATTAATAGGCCGCATTAAGCCCAATGTTCAGAAAACAATAGCCATTCTTCCCGAAGGAGACTGTTTCTGTTCCACACCGCTCTTAAATATGTTCTTTTAACCGTGTAGTAGATTTACTTTTAGTGTTTCCGTTGCATCGTATCGAATTAAATAGATTGTCCTTGGGGGTTAATTAATTCCACCTCCACAATTGGTTTTAGGGAACAAACTGCTGATTCTCCGGTAAGGTTTTGAAGTATAACTTTAATATTGTAACTAAGGTATTTAGAATTCGTTTACTCGCACAAATTTTTTGTCGGACTCACAACTGATGTTGGGGCAATTGTTTTTCCTAACCATTTGAGCTGTTGGGTTGAGTTAAATAAAAACGTTTTGGTTAGCGGTTTGCCTCTAGTTTAGATGTGTTTTAGCTCCTTGGATCCCTCGTCTAGCGCTATGTGGTAATAATGTCATGACTCAGATGAACAGACCAGCTAGCGTAAAATTGAGTGGCAGCTAATGCAATATTTTGAACCGACCACATCATTTGCAATTTAACAAAATATTGTTTTTTATAATTACAAGATTGCTAATTTTTTAAACCACTATAGACCGTTTTGTCAAACATGCTGCTGTTTGTCTGAGTAACGTGGGGAGTAGAAATGTCTAATTTTAGCATAACAGTGCAAATGCAATAACATAAAGGTAATAGAGTTAGAGAATATGAGCGTAGTAGCTGAAGCAGCTTCAGCTTTCGTGTCGGCCACTACCTCATGCACTCTAATAAGTTTGCCGAGGAAAAGGGAAAAAAGCTAATTTTTCACAGAATTGTATCTCGGTCGGACAAAGCCTTTACAACAGTTCTTTATGTAAGACTGGATAGTGCAGGATAAACACAAAATATTTCTCAGACAGTTTTGAATTAAGACCCTGTCCACACGTCTCCGGATATTTTTGAAAACGGAGATTTTTTTTCTCCGTTTTCAAAAAAATACGCGTCCACACGTAGCGTTTTTAAATCGTATTCGCCCGTCCACACGAATACGCTAAGCCAGGTAAATGCACTAGCTCTCTCTATAGAGCATGCGCTGTAACCAGGGCCTGCTGTAACCAATAGAGCATGCGCGGGAAGGACTGCATATTAAGTATGACGTCATCGTACTCTGGGGAGCGTTTTTGAAAAACCTCCGTTTTCAGTGATCGAAAGCGCCGTATACGTGTGGACGGAAGGCTAAAACAGAGAAAAAAATCCCCGTTTTCGAAAATATCCGGATACGTATTGACGGGGCCTAAAGTAGCAATAAGTGAGTGGGGGTCTCGCACTGCAAGTTTCAATATGGCGGCGCGCGGGAATTTCAAACTATGGAAATGATCGAAACAAACCGATTGGCGTTAGCTATATACACACAGAGAATTATCCAATGTGAACTGCTGATACAGACACAAGGTAAAGAAAAGTCTTATATTAATATTGTTGGACAGCCGTGGATCCCTTAAAGGTGTTATGTATTTATTTTACCTTGTCAAATCAGCTCTGTATTAAGAGATTATTAACTTTTTTTCCAAAGATTTCCGAACACTTCCGAAGATTTCCGAAAATCCAAAAGTGCATAAGAAACAGTTTTTAGCTTTCCGATGATTTCCGAAAACTGTCGGATAGTTCCGATGATTTCCGTAGAAGTAGGCATGGGATAAGTTACCCAAAGTAAAAAATTTACCTCGTTCGACTGGAGTGATTTAATGGGACCCTGGCACACGCAACTAAACCGACGCCAATTGCAGTAGCTGGAATCACCATGTTTTATTTATCCATGTTGGCGACAGGAGCCGAATGCAGTGTAGCGACGGGAGCGACGCGAATGATTTATTCATCATTATAAAAACCTGGGGTGTGAAATCCGATGCATACGGAATGATTGTAGTATAGTAATCAAAATCACTCCAGAAATTACTGCACCTCGTCCGTGAAAAATTCTACTCGCAATCGCAGTGATTACCTAGAAATCGACGTGTCGCTCGCGTCGCTTCTTTCGCGGCAGTCGCAAAAGAAATTTTTTCGGCGATGGTGACGACTGGAGCAACGGTTGCGATTAACAAAAACTGGGCTTCAGTATTCTAACGGGAATCACCAAAAGAGTTATGTTTGCATGTTTGTTGCTGGACAATCCAATAAGTCATTGTCTGATAAGTTACTGTTTGATATATTCATAAACAACCACAAATAGATAAGAAATAAATTTTTGTAAATGTTTCTGATGTAGTAGAATAAAGAACAAAATCATCTTTCTCATGTGCTAATCATATTTTTAAAATTAATTAATATCGCAGAGAGAATTTTTGATTATATATAAATTTAAAAACAAAGAATATTTGCTCTCCATGGGGCAAGGCGAAAAATAATTAACCTGTCTAAATATGAGCATTTATGAATATGTTATTTATTTTTGTGAATTCTCATGAAATTCGATATTCGGTAAAAAAAAATTAAAAAATGATAGAAAAAACGAACAGGTGAAAAATGGAAAACGTTGTAACGTGGAATTAGAAACAAGGACAAATTTCTAGAGTTTCCACAAGAGATTGTTCCAAAAGTGGAATTCAGTAACGGAATATGAAATAAGGAGTTCTGTTTGTGGTTAACAGTATCAGATATTTTACTGAAATCTAAGAACGTTCCGTACGATAAAACTTGCTTCTATTTGTTCATAATAACAAGCTCAGCGTGATCGTTTGCATGTTTACCCTTTCAGAAAAATTGTTTCTCACTATGTGAACGCATTCTTTACACTGGGCAGTTAATATTAGAAATGTAAAGAAGAGAACTCAGATAATAATGTTACAGACAAACTCGTAAGTTATCTTTAACTTCTTTACATGTTTTTATACATTGTTATATGACATTGTAAAGGGGGGTTTTTTTGAAGTAAAACGAATTTCATGTTTTTTTAATCACTAACCCAAAACAAACAGTTATATCACGCAGAACAGAATATGTCGGTATGAACCAATAATTATCTCTTTGTTTTTGACTTGGGAATTCTTAGTCTGACTATAAATCTACAGCAGTAAGAGAAAAGACAAAAGTCAAATAAATGTATTAATATACTGTATATCAGTAATAGTTTTGACTTCCACGTAACATAATAACTTGGTGCCCAATAGTTATGGAATTCGTGTCAGCTTATAATTCCAAAAGTATAGAGTATAGTATTTCAAGGGTGTAGGTAGATGATCCATTATTTTAATGACTTTTGTATCTGTATGTCTTAATAATTTTTTCAGATTTTTATATGAACTTTGAAGAGTGGCAATTGCAGAATTCAAGAGGAAATACAAAGAAAAAATTGTGAATACTGTTGAAACTGCAGGTAATTTATGAACTTAATGAAAAGAAAACTGTTTTTCTTTTGCAATACATGTGATTTGAAAGAAAGTTATTTTGTTATGGTTAGTTGAAATTCTATCGTCTTTGATATACATTTTTTTCGGTTAGTTTCTGTACCACTTTATCGTGCAGCCTTTATCTATTTTAGACGGGTCAGTGCGGTGAGATTGGACTTGCATTTGCGTAATGTTTTCCTCTGCTATTCAATTTCTGATGAAAGAGGCAAAAAGCGGCGCATATTCAGATATTTTAAGCTAGACATATTACAGAAGTTGTTTCAAAAAACTATTATTGTTTGTGTTAGCGATTTATTTTACTCGTACATCTGTGAAACGGACTTTTTAATTGGGTATTGAATGAAAAATTTTTTGTTTTGCTATCTTTTGCTAATTTGAATGAAGGTAATTTTTGTCATGAAAATAGATTGCACACGTCATATAGACAACTTTTCATGTTCATCCCAAAAATATTTTAATTAGTGGTTAACGCACTCATTGTTCGTGAATAATTGGGATTTACCAACAATGAACGAGAAATCTCAATACCGCACAAGGCTTTGCCGAGTGTGGTATGCAAAGTTTCGAGCTCATTGTTAGTGAGCGATTACAAGTAAATCCCGATGATTGACAAGCAATGAGTGCGTTAACATTTTTATTATTCAATTTAGTTACATTGCACAAAGAGGTACTGCATTGAAAACTAAGTAAACCGGACAAAGTGTTGATTTTAATACGTTTCGAAGTTAGTACAAAGTTAATCATATTTTTTTTACAAAATATATCCGAAAATACATGAACATGATGATTAAATGAATACTAAATTACTTTAAAAAGGTTTTAAAATGACAAATTGTCAAACGTTGAGTCAGCGGAAGCCATGGTGTTGATATGATATGATGCAAAAATATCCTTCTTTGGAATATCTACTCTTCGTTACACTCATTTTTCTCTATAAGAACAATTTTATGCAATGATGCTCAAAATTGCCGGCCTAAAAGCAAAGCGACAACAGTTTAAGTTCGGCTTCACATCATTCCGCAACAGATCGTCCTTGTCATCAAGAGCTTCTATAACAACTTCAAGTGCAGAGTGGGAAACAGTGAATCAAACTTCAATTTAAGGACCGGTGTTAGAAAAGGTTGTTCTATGTCAGCATGGCTCTTCAACCTGACGATTGACTGGTTGATGCGGCAAAAAACATCGGACCGACCACGGAGTATCAGATGGAAGCTCTTCGGCAACCCTTGAAGATCTGGACTTTGCCTACGACATAGCACTGGTCTCACATACTCACCAGCACACACAAGAAAAAACTATCCGTCTCAACATAATTTATTTGCACAGCAAGTGGTCCTAAAGATCAGCCAGAAGAAGACAGAAATGATGATGCTGAATTTGCCAAACCCCTCATAGATCAAAGTGAGTGGAGAAGATCTTCGAACAACTGAAGAATTCATCTACCTCGGTAGTACTGTCAGGCGCGATGGTGGAGCAGGCATTGACATCAAGAATCGTCTTGAAACGCTTTCAGAATGCTGAACAACGTGTGGAAGTCATAACAGTACAGCACTAAGACCAAGATAAGACTTTACAAAAGCTGCGTACTTTCCTCCCTACTGTATGGCTCAGAATGCTGAAGGATGACCAAGCGACCTCAATAAATTGTCCACCTTCCACACAAAGAACCTCAGAAGAATCCTACGCGTGTTCTGGCCCGAGACCATCTCCAATCAACATCTTCTTGCCTGCTGCAACCAAGACAGCATGGACACCATCATCATGCGAAGGCGATGGAGATAGATCGGCCACGTGATGAGAATTGAGCCAGACAATATCTCCCGTACAGCTCCTCACTGGACACCAGAGTGGAAGCGGAAACGGGTGTGACACCTAGCGTCAAAATGTTGAAGGGGAGCTCAAGACCCTCCATCACACATGTGGGACCAGTCAGAAGCTGGCCCAGAAGAAGCAGGAGTGGCGTGCCTTTGTTCCTGCCCTACATGCCAGACAGCATAATGGTCATGAGTGTGAGTGAGTCACATCATTCAGACGTAAACATGTGAACTTGACCCACTTCCCGCTCATCTGCTGAGTAACTGTTTGGACCTACTGCTGCCCGTTATCAGCCAAATTGTTAACTCCTCACTGGCACAAGGAATAGTAACGAGTGACATGAAAGAAGCACTTCTACGACCGTTACTTAAGAAACAGTCACTAGATCATGAGGAGTACAACAACTTTCGCCCCATTTCTAACCTTGAATTTGTTTCGAAAGTATGTGAAAGAGTAGCTGCTTCTCAACTACAAGAACATCTGACCACCAACAACTTAGAGGAAGTTTTTCAATCAGCATACAAAACAGGCCACAGTACCGAAACTGCTCTACTGAGAGTACATAATGATGTTCTTCGGGCAATTGACAACAATGGATGTGTCATCATGTTACTATTGGATATGTCTGCTGCGTTTGACACAGTATCTCACGACATACTCCTATCAAGACTTAAAGTACGGTTCGGAGTAGAGGATACTGTCTACAATTGGTTTGCATCGTATCTCTCAGGAAGGGTGCAGTTTGTTAAAATTGGTAACTCGCGCTCAACATCCCGTCGACTCAACTGTGGCGTTCCACAGGGATCAGTTCTAGGACCCCTCTTATATGTGCTTTATACTTCTCCTCTTGGTGACATAATGCGAAGGCATGGGGTATCTTACCATCTATACGCAGACGACAACCAACTCTACATGGTCTTCAAGTCATCTATTCCTGGCGACGCGGAGCAGTGTCAGGCGCGAGTTGAAGCCTGCGTTCGTGATATTGATCACTGGATGCTTTTGAACAATCTCAAGCTTAACAGCGATAAGACCGAGCTGCTTGTTCTCCACTCAAAAAGTCGACCCTTTCCCCCCATCGAGTCAGTTTTAGTTGGTGAAATTTCTGTTACTCCATCCTCTTCTGCAAGAAATATTGGCACTATCTTTGACAGTACCATGAACCTCGAGAAGCAAGTGAAAGCTATTTGCAAATCTGGCTTTTATCACCTACAAAATATTGCTAAGATACGGAAATGTCTCAATTTCGAAACCACCAAGAAGTTAGTAAATGCCTTTGTTATATCGAGAATCGATAACTGCAATGCTCTTCTGGCAGGATTACCAGACTCCCTTTTTCTCCGCTTACAGTCTCTGCAAAATGCTGCTGCCCGCCTTATCTTTTTGAAGCGTAAATCGGACCATGTAACTCCACTTCTCTTTGAACTACACTGGCTCCCTATCAAACTTCGAATCCAATTCAAGACTGCACTTCTGACCTATAAATCTGTTAATAGACTCGCCCCATCATACCTGTCCGACCTCATAAATATATATTCTCCATTGA
>JAOCPT020497532.1:0-12403 GCA_026546935.2 Palythoa grandiflora
AGATTCACTGTAAAGACTGCTCAACAAACAATAAAGGTAGTTCGCCTCTAAATTCAGCCGTACAATACATGTGTGGCACAAGGCGTTTCATTTTCAAGTACATTGTTCTATTTTGTTTTTCTTCACTAAACAGAAATAAGAACAAATTAAGTACAAATTGAGGCTGAAATCGTAAAAAAATTAAGAATGAGCCCATGAAAAATTTACTGGTTCTTATAAAAAAGTGTGTAGCACACTGGGTATACCTATTTTGAAAAATGTTGACATCTGCACTAGTCCATACCATGAATGAAGTGTAAATATACAATTCGTACCTCTGAAGTCGATACTTTTTAAATTCTTGTACTGCAGAAATTCTTAAATAGTTTTTCTAAGCAGTTGCGCCCCATTCACTCTGAGAGCTGCAAGTGATCATTTGAATTCGTTCTCCACACTGCACATAGATGTGGATAGAACATCGAATATTTGTACACTTGTGAGTGGTCCCCAATTAAGTATCCTAATTTTTGTTCCGGCAATTCAAATTTAATATATTCAAACTTATCATTGCAGGCATTACTCCGAAGTTTCAATGCCTGATATTCGTGGTTTAAGGTTGTTTAAGGGACACGTATTGCACAGCCATGATTACAGGCACCCAGAGACGTTTCAAGGTATGGATGTTGTTATCCTTGGGGCCGGCGCGTCTGGATGGGATATTGCTCTAGATATGTCGTTTACTGCCTGCAACATCTACCTGAGCCACGACAGTGCGCAAATAAAACCTATGCTTCCTGTTTCTATTAAGCAGTTGCCTTCCGTCAAAGAAGTAATAGATGAGGAAACAATACTGTTTACTGACGGCTGTAGACAGCGGGCAGACGCCATTTTGTTTTGTACAGGTTACAAATACACATTTCCTTTTCTCAATCCATCTTGTGGGGTTACGATAGACACACATGGGAAGCGAATCAATAACTTGTATAAGCACATGTTTCACACAGTGTTTCCTTCGTTGATTTTTGTTGGAATTCCCGCGATTGTCTGTCCATTTCCTCTGATTAGTCTGCAGTCGCGTGCTGCAGCAGCTGTACTAAGTGGCAAATCTACCTAAATATCGAGAAAAGTTTTTGTGCTAGAAAATTGGCTAAAACTTAGTGATACAGCATAAAACATAAAAAGATTCACTGTAAAGACTGCTCAACAAACAATGAAGGCAGTTCGCCTCTAAATTCAGGCGTACAATACATGTGTGGCGCAAGGCGCTTCACTTTCCAATTGTTCCAATACCTTGTTTTATATTGTTTTTCCTTTAATAAAAACCGCATACAGAAATAAGAACAAATTAAGAACAAATCGAGGCTGAAATCGCTAAAAAATTAAGAACAATGAGCCACGGCAAAATCAGTTTTATTCTCTAATAAAAAAAGCGTGTAGTTACCTTGTTATCACTTATTTTCGCGGGACTTAAATTTTGTGATTTTGACGAATCGCCGTTTTTCAAGGTAATTAAATTTTGGGAATCAAGTATCTGGCGCTCGTTTTTAAACTGTATTTTATTTAACCACAAAGGAATATAAACACAACAAGCAACTAGCTAAAATACTCAACAATGCCAGTAATGTAGTAAAATCTCTTAATGTACTCCTACAAGCAACCGAAACACTATTTAACTCGATGGCGCTGCCAACTAGCTTTTAGACAAGAATCGTCCCAATGTTTTCATTAAATGGATTTTTAGGCGATCAGATCGTCTTCCCTTGAACTGAAATTTGAGCCCTCTTACTAGTATGTAAACTCCTAGCAGACAGAAAGCTTAAAAAAGATTTTATAAAGGTCACTATATTTCGCGTTCATTTTCGCGGGGCTTTAATTTCGCAAATTGTTTTAAATTGCAAAATTCGCGAAAATTAAGTCTCGCAAAAATAAGAGATAAGGTAATCGCCAACCTCAATTCCAGGATGCCCACGCCACTTTCTAGGGAAAAGCCCCGGATGTCATTGCATTTGAGAAACGTAACACTCGTTTTACTAGTAATCGTAGAAAAAGAGAAAAACAAATTATAAAAAAGTGTTTAACGGTTACTAGTGATCAAACAGACGACAAGGCAAAATTGAGAAAAGAACAAGAATAAACAAAATAGAAAGTGGTAGAAACTTACTTTCTCCGCAATGTGGACAATTGCAACGAAAATTTCTATCGCTCTTGGTTGGCACACACGAACATCTATTCTGACAAGGATTAGCATCGCAAAGCGTCTATAACAAATAAGTTCATTAGCGTGTTTAAAAAGACAAAAATTGTCCTCAATCTAACGTTTCTTTTGTGCCATAAACAATAACAGTTCGTGAAAGATGCCCAATAAATTGTTGTTCTTATCATTATCTTCTTCATCATCATCATCATCACCATCATCATCATCATCATCATCATTACCAGAATCACCATCACCATACCCATCACCATACCCATCACCATCATCCTCACCATCAACATCATCATCAACATCACCAGAATCACCGCCATCATCATCACCATCACCATCATCATCATCATCATCATCATTACCAAAATCACCATCACCATACCCATCACCATACCCATCACCATCATCCTCACCATCAACATCATCATCATCAACATCACCAGAATCACCATCATCCTCACCATCACCATCATCTTCACCATCACCATCATTATTATCATCATCATCATCATCACCATCATTATCATTATCACCATCATCATCACCATCACCATCATCATCATCATCACCATCACCATCATCCTAACCATCAACATCATCATCATTATCATCATCACCATACCCATCACCATCATCCTCACCATCACCATCATCATCAGCATCACCATCACCATCATTATCATTATCACCATCATCATCATCACCATCATCACCATCACCATCATCAACATCATCATCACCATACCCATCACCATCATCCTCACCATCATCATCATCATCACCATCACCATCATTATCATCATCACCATCATCATCATCATCACCATCACCATCATTATCATCATCATCACCATCACCATCATCATCATCATCATCATCATCATCATCATCATCATTATCACTGTCATTATCATTATCATTATTCAATTTGTAGATTTCGAAACAAAAGTCGTGCAGTAAAGCTTGAACAAAAGAACTTGATTTATTGTTATAAAAACTTCCCAGCGCGATGATCTCCAATTAACGGCCATCCTTATTTATTTTTGTTTGCAGATCCAATGTCAAATTCTCCTATCTGCGTTTCAGTCGATAGAAATAGCGAGCTCGTATTCTAATTGTCATGATGCAGTATCCAAAAAGAGGGATTTGTGATTGACTATTGAGTTGGTTTCTAATAATTTAGTATATTTATCTAATTTAGTATATTTTATCTAATTGTTTTTAATTATAGTTCACCAGTAGTTTCCAGCGAAAAAAACAGCTGCAAGCTCTGCATCAGTACTGATTTACTCTTGTTTGCAACGCCAACAGTACAATTATCAAAGCATCAGTTTTACTGAGCATATGCAAATCGCTTAAAGCTGTCGTAAAAGTAAAGTCAATCAATAAGTCATGACAAATGATTGATATTTTTTCGTTGAAGAAAATCGGGATACGAGAATTTTTGTTAAAAAAATTGTCTGCGTATATATAAAATATCTTTGATAGATGTTATTCATTTTTTAAAGTTATGCATGGATAAGAGAAACTATGTTAATATGCTTTTTTTTTAAATTCAAATTTTTCTTTTTTCTTTTTAAACTGTGGCACAAAGCCATTTTTTAATTATCTGCCGGACAAAATAGTTTCTGAGAATAATAACAAAACAAGTAAAAAAATAAAGATTGCACTGTTTTCAATGAAATTTTCATTTCTTGTAATTTGACCGTAAATTGAAGCAAAAATTATCGGAAATAAAAAGAATGATTAAAATTATCTTAAAACTCGATATGTTGAGTGCAGCTGTACAAAAATAATGGAGACAGAATTTGCATATGTATATTTTTCGTATGTCAACAACGTAAAATAAATTTCTATCAAAATTATGCGCTGCCCAGACGAAAAAAAATTGGACTTGAAATAAAAGTTCTTTGATCATGGCCTGTCAGTGTCATCGACTTTCTATTCATTTTTTTTTAACGGATGCTTCGTTTCCAGTGGTATGCTAGGTTTTAACATTGAAGTCGACATCATTTCAATGTTTCTGAAAACATTACATTTCTCCGGCAAAATTCGATTAAACGCCGTGCATTTATTGCTGTTTATATTTCTATAATTTTTTCCCCCGTTAGATCTGTTGCATTTTAAAGTTTTTTACGCCCATATTGTCAGTGGTGCGATCCATCTTCTCAAAAGCTAGAAGTTTGAACATAAATGTAGCTGACTACTCAAGCTAAAAGAAATAAATTTATGCACACAGCCCAAAAGCAAATAATAAGGAATTTTTGCAATTTCAAAGTCTACGAAAAATACTATCAATAAGAACAAAACAAATATTTTGAGGCTGAAATTGCCAAAGATAAAAACAATGAGCCTGGGCAAATTTTTACTGGTTCTTATAGTAAAAAAATTTGTTAGTATATACGTTTTTTAACGTCTTCATTTTGTCCATTTCAACTTCATATTGTTTACATCCAAACACCATGTACTTCAAACACTCAACAATTAATAGTAATTTTGCTCCTAAATCGAACTGTTTCTAAACGAGATAACATTTATTATTAACATTACATTTTCATTGAAAATGTTACGAAGCTAAAAAAATAACAAAATCTAGTTTTTAATAAACCAAGCCGAATGTCTCACTGAACTTTTGAATTTTTGGTTAAAATCTTTCAAAGTGACCATTCATTTTGTCTTGAAGAGTAGAAATGATTGGTGTTATTCACTCTATAACTTTTGAACCAGTTGATGAAACCCTATAAAGTGACCATTCATTTTGTTTGTCTTGAAGAGTAGAAATGATTGGTGTTGTTCATTCTATATAACTTTTGAACCAGCTGATGAAACCCTATAAAAAGACCATTCATTTTGTTTGTCTCGAAATGTAGATTCAGAAAATTTCTTTTCCGTCACAAATTCAGAAATTGGCACAAAGTCGATATCACTTCGACTTCTGAAAACACAGCAGGGGAAGCGTGAGTTAATATATTGTTGTATATTGCCAGGTTGAATCCCTGTGCGGTTAATTTTGCCGCGTATTCACTGGATTACCTGCGGGGGCGCGCGCCAACACAAAGAGCCCTAGCATTAAATTGCGCACAAGGGGTCCTTTCAACACTGAATGATTAACCTTCATAAATGATTTACGATTTCAACTGACAAGGTTGAGAGCTACCCATCAAAGCATTTAACCCCTACAGAAAGCGTTACTATTTACATCGCGTTTACAACAGCTTGGTGTGAAACACCCACAAATTAACTCAGCTATCGGCCCGAAACTAATCAAACAATATATATATTTTGACAATATGAACTTATTTTTATATAGATGCCTTTTCGTTCTCTCAAAACCCCATGGCGAATCATAGAATTTTATCAACCTTAACTTGACTATTATATGATGCGAATATGAAAGTGAATCGTCGCTAAATTAGAAATGAGTTCATTTGAGATTGTAACTTCAGGAAAGATCCGGCTGTTTTAGTCATCTACGGAGTGTAATTTCATTCCGATTGTCTGATGAATTGGGTGTTTTAAGCACTATTCTATCAGCGGTCCTTGAAGTTTAAGATTAGCGTTAAACTAAGAGAGTATTTTTGGTTGGGTATATCACAATTTTTGAATCATATTATAGATTAATGGCAAACTATGATAATTTTGGTTTATCTTGTTTTATTGAAATTAAGATGGCTATCGTATTTTTGTGGTATATTTATTTGAACATGAACTAAACGAAGTTTTAAATATAGTATTGATAAAATACCAGTGAGTATTATATCGTAAAAAAAATATTCCACACGTCAAAATAACGAAATTATGAACGTACCTTAAACCATTTGTACATCAAGACAAGATATAGAGTTAAAAAGACTTGATCAAATTTTAAAATCGATTTCTTGGAAAATATTTTTTAATTTCTGCAAATATATTAGAACTAAGATCCAATTTTCTATCAGGCGGTGTTTCATATTGGCTAGCATTTAGTCTACATAGGAATAAATGTATATTTGGTGATAATTCAGAGAGTAAATCTTTGAAGAGCTTTCACGCACTTTGTATCATAGGTCAAGTATTGTATAAAATGTGTTAAAAACACTGAACTTTGCCGGTTAGAATCGTGGTGCACAAAATCTAAAATCATGCAGTTTAAGGAGAAGCTCATGCATAGACTTGATAACTAGGACATTTTTTTAAAGGTAGAAACTCGTAATTTAACTTGGCAATACAGTATAAAACACAAAAAAAAGATTTGCTATGTTTCTCAGTTGTTATGAAATCGTGTTCCAATTCAAATGATACATATAGCACTGAAGCACAAGTCTAGGTTTCAAATTATCGCTTGCGTGCATTTCAAACCACTCCACGAAAAAAGAATAATTCAAGAACAAACTAAGGATGAAATCGCCAAAAAAATTAAGAATGATAATCCTTGCAAAAAGTTTATATGGAAGTTAAATAAATTTTCGAAAACTGAATCAAGGGTTATGTATTATGTGTAGTTTTGCTCAGTTTAGGATCTTTTTTTAAAATTAGGAACTGAGAATTCTGTATGAGCTTGGCTATCTCGCTCTAAGGAAAAAGTTAATTGCATGGGCTTTTGATGTGTGTTCCAGTAGAAACTTGTTTGACAATACACTTCAATCGTATAAAAGGTAATTTTCGACAAACACCTTCATATACAAGATTTAACTGAAGTATAGTTCAACCAATATTAAACCGGTTATAGACGAACAAGGTTTTTTTCAGTGACAAAATTTTCTTTGACAAGGCATGTTCAAAAAACTAGCATGTCAGGTTTTGAAATTGAAGAAGTGGCTTGACTACTTGACAGAAACCTGACTATTTTTAACAAGAGAAAATAATAATTGCTACTGAAAACTTGTCAAGGAAAACATCCTCGTCTGTAAATTTACTAAAATAGAGCTGATTATTTCAATTTCAACATTTTACTTATATCCATCATCAATTTTTTTTTTCGACAAGTCTATTTCCCTAAAGAGATCCAAAAAAACTTCAAGTACATGCATAGCGGTAAATGTCAAAAATTAACTTCCCCATTCACTTCTAAATCGCATATTTATTCAGGAACGATTGTTCACGAACTGAGCGCGGTAAGTAATGTGTTGTGCATTCCGTATAACGCACGCATCGGAATCACTATCAATATCTTTCGAGTTGTGTCGTCCAAATTATATATTGCAATACTGTCACTGGTAAATTAAATGCCATTTTTTACTGAATACAACGACTGAATAAGGCTTAAATTTGCCAGAATTTAAGAACAGTTTTTACAACAAGTTTAGGCTGAGGCTCTACAACTAAGAAAGTTTTTCTGGTAGAAAAGTGAACGAAACTCGTAATTTAACAATACTTAGCAATACAGCACAGTAATCTGAGCCCTAAAGACTACTTTTAACAAACAATGAAAGTAGTTCATCTCCAAATACAAAGCCGTACAATACATGTGTGGTTTAACTTAGCAATACAGCATAAAACACAAAAAGATTCACAGTAATCTGAGCCCTAAAGACTGTTCAACAAACAATAAACTGAGTTCGCCTCTAAATACAGACGTACAATACATGTGTGATTTAACTTAGCAATACAGCACAGTAATCTGAGCCCTAAAGACTACTTTCAACAAACAATGAAAATAGTTCATCTCCAAATACAAAGCCGTACAATACGTGTGTGGAGCGAGGCGTTTCGTTTTCCATACCTTGTTTCTATTCTATTTTTTCTTCAATATAGACCGCTCACAGACATACGAACAAATTATGAAAAAATTGAGGCTGAAATCGCCAAAAAATTAAGAACAATTAGCCTAGAACAAACTTGAGAACATTGAGGCAGAAATTGCCTGAAAATTAAGAACAATATAAGACCAAACTGAGGCTAAAAGATACTTTTACGGTATAATTTTTATGATATTTAAATCTTTGTCTCAAATATTTATTAAACCCAAGAAATCTTGAGATACAAAATATATATTCAGTTAGTGAATGATACGTTTTCTGCTAACGATCATCGTTTGAAGTTCAAATTAAAAATTGTATTTTGTTGTTTATGCTGACACATTAAAACGGTTACCTTTAACAGTGCACTATAGCTTATGTGCAAAAACCAAATATAAAGAAATTTTTGGCAATTTTAAAGCCTACGGAAAACACGGTTTTAGAATTCATGCAAGCAACTTAAAATTGACAAATAAGACTAAACACTTTGCATTATATCCCCTGAAAACATCTATATACAAAAAAAACTGTTTAGCTCCGTTTTGCTTGTTATGCGGAGAACTATGCATTACAAATTTCAAAACCCTTTCCTTTTTTTACCAACAGACATCGCACAATGTGACATTAAAAATGCAGGAATTGAAATGTGCCGAAGTTAAACGAATTTATTATAAATATCGAAGATTAGTGAAGTGTACTTCATTCCATTTGGCTCAGAAACCAACTTTAGTATTTGACAGACTGATTAAAATCTTAGATCTGGGCACTGTTTTCCTAAAGACGGTCAGCACTAACAGAGAGTTTTTAACCCATGTATTTGTTTGCAACCTTGTAGAGACTTATTTGAGCTGTAATTTTGGAATTAGCCAATCTTTTCCTTGGAAAATCTGAAAAGTATTTTATCAGAACTGTAAATCCTTCTTTAAAGAAGAAATTTCAGCTTCAGTTAAAGTTTGGTTAAAACCAGGGTTAACCAGTTTAACTTGTTTTTGAACGATTCAGCTCTATGCATGAATAATGCGTGAGTGCTTTCGGTAGAAAAAAGAAATGCACTATGCTGTAACACATACATTGGGAACGAATTTCTGGCAACTGAATTGTTATTTGTTCTGTGAGTCTTGTCTTTGGAATCAACTCAAACGAAGGCTTACTAAAATGTCTCATATTTGATAATTCCTCCAAAACTTGATTTCAGCTAAAATGAATGGAAATATAGTTGCTCGTCTGATTCGGTATAGTACAGATAAGTTATAATATCTGAAAATAAAATATATTAAGATATTGCTTTTTAAGTGAAGAATCTGTGCTATTCACAAAGAAATTTGAAACACTAAATCTCTGAGTCTGAACTGTTAAAAAAGTAAATATAATTCTTCAGACCGAACAAAAAGTGATAAACAGATGAAAATCCTTGATTTTTCAAAAATGCAAATTGGATGTTTTACTTCTAAGCTAAAAATTTCATCTCTCTTTCTTACTTAAAACAAAACTACAAGTTCGAGATGTGCTTACCATTTTGGCGTAAATCTTAATTGAAATGCTAATTTTCTGAGCAGAATTAACAGTGTTTTGAAATTCACCTCAAAATTGTGCCTCACATCGATGGCAGACATCTCTCATATACACCTCAATACAAACAAAACTGCTGAAACAACTATCACTATTCCCTCCTTATAACTTGGAAGCAATGTAATCGTACGAAAACCCCTATATATTTATTATTTTTTTCTGGGACACCAGCGTGAATATTGGGAGTGTTTTTGTTGGTTTATAACGGTACATATTTAGCGGAGCGAATTCGTAAAACAACTTGTATGTTTATTGAGCAAACTCAAGTCAAACAGATATATGCTTTTTCAAAAATTATTCAACGTTTTCTGTACCAATATTTCGCAAGTAAACGGCCAAAATTTTAACGCATGAGAAATATCATCGTTTGCAAAATTTTGACTGCAATAATATATGTTACTTATATGCAGATTCGGTGCTTTAACAACTGATATAAAATAATATTTTTAGCTAAACTGGTTATGAACAATATTCTTTAGATTTTTTTTCTGGTTATTTATTGTGTAAGCTTTTTAGTCCAGACTTTCTTGCTTTATCTGGTGTTATTCCAACTTTTGAACCAGTTAATGAAATCCTATAAAGTGCATGACCATTCATTTTGTTTGTCTTGAAGAGTAGAAACAAGGACGGATACTTTGTAGTTCGTCCATCGAATATTAACTTCAAAATTTATTTTTCAATAACCTTCACTAAAAATTGAAAAATACTCAATATTCAATTAATAAAGTATTTTCAAAGTGTCAAAGAACAAATACAATTTTTTGAACTTTAAATGATGAATGTTAACACTAACACATATTATTTACTGAATATATATTTTATAACTCGTGATCGTGATTTAAGGTCAATGATCCCAGGTTAATAACGAAACCAAATGGGTTACAAACTACTGCTGTTTTTTAAACACTAAATAAAATCATAAATGTTCTGAAATAGGTGTACCAAAATTTTTTGCATAAATCGTTGGGCTCCTCAGAAAAATATTTTTGCGTTCTTCTTTGTCATTTAACATAAGAATTCAAAATGTTTTAAAAAGCATTATGACCCCACTGAGCTAATATTTAGTGCTGATAACAGATAGGTTTAAGACTAACTTATATCTAAACAAACGGCAGTTATAGGTGAATTAGAAATTTTCCGCATTAACGTGGTACAAATTGAACTGTATAGCCATTGTCAAGCCTGACTTATTCACAATTTTCCTTTTTTGACTTAGCCTCTCTCAGTAAAGATAGCATAACTCCATTGGGCACGATTTATATCAGTATAGTGGTAACAGTTACTTTGTATCTATTGGCCCGGGTTTAAACGGTTTTCAGAAAATGTGTCTCTTATCTGAGGTTATGATAAACTCAAAGTACTAGTTGCCCAGGCAGGATTAAATTCCTGATTTGCCCAAGAATTACTATAATATACTACCGCGGCATTGACACTAATGCTCAGCTAACAAGCTTTCTATTTTCGTCTATTATTTCAACACTAAAACTATAAGAGAAACGAAAATTGAATTAATACCAATGTCTTACCTCGATTTCACAGCCAGAGAAGTTTTAAATCCGCCCTGAGCTTGCAGATGCTGAAAAGCGCTTTTCATATTTGAGAGCCGAATCCCACGGTTTACTCAACGTGAAATAATAGATTACGCTTTCTGAGCTAGCTTCCGTTTGGTTCAGTTTTAACTCATAAACGCGTTTTTCCATTCATAAAAGTGGCACTGAGTTAATTCCATTTACAAAAAGAACTCCTGTGAGAAAGACTGGCTGGACGTTCAACTGAGAATCGGTAATTTTCTGATTTGAAACTGAAGACATTATATAAAGCGATATTCGAGGACATCTTTACTTTTACAATATTGAAGCTCTATAATGATAGAGACACAGTGTCTTTTCTTTCATTCCAGTTTCACTCTTAATTTAAGCATAAGTTTTCAGATATGTGCGTATATACAATGCCCTTTTTATTATACCATTAACCGTTCTTGAAGATTCGATGGAAATAAAAAATCCTACTGTGTTGAGACAATACAATAAGGACTTAATCACTGAAACAAAATACGAAATTTAACCTCGCTGACACATGCCGAAAGATGATTTATTATTTTGACTTTTTTATTTCTTTTTCAGATTTTTGACGTGAGGCAGAACTAAGAAATTATTTACTATCTTTTTTCGTACTCAGTCAAAAACAACACAGAATTGCGAACATGTTTTGTGTAGAAGGAAGCGACAATGAGTTTGAAAAACATTCGTTTTGATGTGAAACTTCTATCAAATCTATTGAGCTGTTTGAGTTTCCTTAATTGTAGGAGGTCGTTGCCATTAATAAAGCAGAGAACAATCTGCTTGAAGTAAAAATTAAATATATCCAAAACAAGCTTAATATTATCCCCTGCTGTGAAGGCGTTTGGAACATTAATATTGGCTACGAATATACTATTTAGAAATACATATTTTTTCTAAGATTTCTTGTCTTTAAGAATCATTATTGCATTAAAATTTTCTAAGAATCATGCTCCGAGCCATTTTTATTGTCTCTCTCTCTTTTATTGTCTCTTATTGTATCTTTTACAGGCAATACATTTGTCTTTCATTTATTATTTTTGTATTTCAACATTGAGACTGATTGATCTATATTGATTCTGCGCAGTGCGGTATCTTGTACGCGGTCCATGCAATATAGTTTTTATATATATTTTGGACCGTAGGTCTTCTTATGGCCTGTTTACATGCTCTAGGTTGAACCTCCCAACCAATTCAACCTAGCACTGTCTAGACACGAGATTTAACTTTGGTTTTGGTTTACATGCAAAACTAGTAGTGAGATAAACTGCCATGTTGATGATGATGATGGTGATGATGATGATGATGATGATGATGATGATGATGATGATGATGATGATGGTAATGATGATGATGATGATGATGATGATGAT
>JAOCPT020497601.1:0-12401 GCA_026546935.2 Palythoa grandiflora
TGTGCCAAGTTTGATTGAAATCGGTGATAGTGCATGTAGCCGCTACTGCATGGTTCTTACACGAACGCACTCTTAAATACAATAATGGAACCATCTACCAACAGCACTTGCTTCATTTGCCCGAGAACTGGGTCACCATGGCGGATACCAATGACAAGAACACAATTTTTGGGATAATGAGTCCCAAAAACTTTTACCCATGATGTGCTGAAAAAAAGGAAGGCTGGTATAATGTCTGGAATGGTATGCAGAATAATATAAAGAACTTGAAGCCTCGACTGGTTCAAAAAGCCATTTGACTAGCAGTATATAAAATATATTTTCATTGATTAAAACATATACTTACATTATCTTAATAAAAACAAAAAATTAACATTTTTTTTATTTTATTTTTATTTTACAACATTTAGGGCCCTATTAAGGTACCAGGGAGTGAAGATAATAGGACTCAAGGTCCCTTACAAGGATCTTACTCCAATGGTCAGAGCAGCAATATGACAGAAATTGATGTTATAACGAAACACTACAGATAAAAAGGAGCATAAAATAAAACAAAAGAAATGCTATAACGGCACAGAAACTACACATAAACTAAATAGACATAAATTAATACTACAGTAATGCTTAAAACACTGAGGTGCGCAGCAAAGGTTATAAGGAGACTAGCAAGTACAAGGAGAAAGCAGATTAGAACAACGACATAGGGGACAGATTATACGCCACGAAAGTCCGAGTTCAGAAAATAAAATCATAATTCATCTAAGAAATAAGAATTTCAATCTAATTGAGGAGCATTTTAATGTTCGTGTGTAAATGTAGATTAGTACATTCATTTTACCTCTGCCAACACTTTCAAGGAAGTAATTAATGCACCAACAATACCCTACAATTCCACTATGTGTGCAGACATAAACCATAATTAA
Source organism: Palythoa grandiflora (assembly GCA_026546935.2). NCBI lineage: Eukaryota > Metazoa > Cnidaria > Anthozoa > Zoantharia > Sphenopidae > Palythoa > Palythoa grandiflora. The sequence goes on from JAOCPT020497601.1 coordinate 924, forward strand.
CATTAACAATTTTGTAATTTGAACTTGCTGGTTTTAAAATAAAAATTTACAGTAAATATTCAACACTTCCAAGATTTATGGTTATAACATAGTTACTAAGATAATATGCTATAATGTATAATTTATGTTGTCAATATTCTATAACAATGTAAAGATAACAATGTTTCGCCTATTAATTTTCCCTTACAAATCATGTTGTTTTCATATACTGTATCTTACAAATTACCTTGCCACTGAGCTGTCCCTAGTAATGCCTTGATGAAGGTTCATGCAGTACCTCATACAGCCCCAAATCATCAACGGATGCCTTTGAGCCTATAATGATTATGGTACGTGTAATGTGGGCAAACACGAAGGAATAAAGGTGAACACGAAGTAACTAATTCAACAAACAACTAAATGCCATTTTACTCTCCACTCCTGTACCCATGCAGAATCATATATTACAGTACGTGTACAATTAAATTAACAATTCATAATCAAGATGCACAAAAATGTTATTTCATCAGTTTGTTCTCTTCAAAACATTTTAATCGAGTTTTTTATCTCCTTCAACCACAATTAATTCATTATATTTTAATTCACTCTACTATAACTTTTAAATTCTGCCTGCACTAAGACAGATTGATTAAGTGTTCGATGCTGTTATCATGATCTTTTAGCTTGCATTGTATGTCTCTTTATTCCATATACTTAGCTTTTTAACATATGTTTCTAATAACTCTTACATCATGATCATACATATATATTTACAAGTACATTTAAGTACCTTAGTTTTATGACTTCTAAGAAGAGCCACCTGGTGAAAAGCAATATTACAATATTATTACTATTATTATTATTATTATTATTATTATTATCATTATTATTATCATTAATATTATTATTACTATTATTATAATGTAGCAGTAAATTAAAAGCTTTAGAATGCTATCCTGTAAAAATTAAGCTCACACAATATTTTTTTAACTTTATTGCAACAATTTGTAGCCAAAATAAATTCAAACTGCACTATACTTACGTTCAGTTTTTTTTCGTGTAATTTTAATTGGCTATCCTTACCGCACGTGATGTTGAAAAGCAAACGATCACGCAATCAACCAATCACGACAATCAGTTTGGCGCACAAAGTCAAGGTATTAGTTCTTTTACAAAGCAGTTCAATCATTTTATTGCCCACCGCATTTCAGTGACATTCGTTTTTCAAGTTCTCCTCTATCTGAGTTTATAAAGTTGAAGATGATGCCCAAGAGTGTAGCTGACGTAAAACAGTGGCTTCAATCTAATGGATTTGAGGCGTTTACTTCAACGTTTGAAGGTATCGTATACTGTATTTAAAGTAAAAATCAGTTACTGAGATAATCGGTTAGAAGAGAGCAAAGACAATTGTCAATTGTTATCATTGACTGCGATATAAAACTCAAAGAAAAGATTCATTTTTTTAAATTTGAAGGGTAATAAATCAACTACTATTGTTCTGTATTTAGTAATATTGGATAACTATGGCTTGAAAGTGGGATTGACCCATGCAAGGCCGGCGTCATGGTCGTGGATTTTAGTTTCTTGTTTAATTTATTGTTGAAATCGAGTCAGAGACAGAATATAATTTTTATATTATAAAAGTATTGAAAAATGTGACAAGTGAATTTTTCAAATCGTGTTTCTTTATCTGCATTGCGAAAGAAGACCTTGGACTTGGTTTAACTGGAATTTATCAAATCGTAAAACAAAGAATCGTTTTACATTTGGGCGGGAATTCTATCATGGCAATATTTTGCCACCTTGGTTTCATATAAAACAAGTTTTGATATACAAAATGCGAAATTATTTTAATTTAAAAATCTTTGAAATTAAAATCATTTTTAGTCTTAAAATTCCATTTGATAGTTCTACCTTATTGGAATAACTACATTTTAATATTGTTTAAATGGCTAATTCCTGCAGAAAACGAAGTTGATGGAGATGCTCTGTTTGCGCTGACAGAGCGAGCAGTTGAACTGCTGATACCAATTATTGGGCCAAGGATGAAGTTCCTTACAAAGCTGGACCAGCTCAAGGCACAGCCTCAGAATGAACAATTGCAAGAACTACGTGTAGCACCTGCAAGAAATGATATCGAAGACGAGGAAGTAAATGAACAAAAAGGGAGGTATGTGTCCAGTCCTTGATATCTTGTAAAAAGTTAACCATTGTTTTTGAAATTGCTATATATCATCATGAAAACTGTGGCTCCATTTTGCCTTTTGGAGGAATTTAAAGATATTAAATCCGATTCAATGACAATATTTTGCCTTAAGTACAATTTTTTGATTTTGTTTTCATTTCATTTTTTTCATTTCATTGGACAAGTGAAATACATAAAATTAAAAAAAAAACATAATTCAAAAGCATAATTGGATCCTTGTAGCAGGGTGTCTGTAGTGCTGCAAATCAGTTGTTGTGTAAGGTGGCTTGCTCCACCTTTTACCAGCATTCCATTCAAGTGGTACCTATCAGGAACCGCCTGTCAGTGGAGACTACAGAGCCTTGCTACAAGGTTGTATAAGTTTCTGCTGATGCAGTTACTCCTGCTGCTGTGTAAGGTGATTTGTTCTCACCTTTTACCAGCACTTCTTTTGAGTGGTTTGCTTGGCCTAACCGCTCATCAAAGAGGAGAAGCATAACCTTATACCCAAATTAAACCATTTATTATATTTACTGAAATTTGATTTATTACATTTATAGTATATGTGGCTTGTCTTGTAAAGTTATTTTGATTCAATGTGAATACACTATTTCTTATCATGCCAAAATACTTCAGAGACTAAAGTAAAAAATATATATTGACTTTAAAATAAGTAATATAAACTGCCAATGAGTAAGGTTACCCCAAAGATATTCAAAAGAAGACAAGTAGAGTTTTGTGCTTTTTCAAGCATGTGTATGGTGGTACGGTAGTGCAAGATATACACTGAGCTGCCAGCTTCATTAATTCATGCAATTTCTCATTTTGAACATAAAGTAAAATGTGTCTCAAATTGAAATTTGTTCTATAAGATAGGTTATATAGTTTTGCTATAATTTTGCACTAAATACGTAACCATAAAGTATGGTTTTATTTTTTTGTAATAAAATTTAATATTCGACAAACCCTAATATTAACTAAAGTTACAGTATTTAATAAAAATGTTTTATGAGCTATCTACTTGAAATTTCCAGAGTTTGAGCTGTTGTTTGATACAGCAAATTGGATTATTGTATGACTCCTTTTTCCAAATATTTGAATATTTTGTTTTTATACATAAGTGTGACAAAGGTCTATTGTTTCAGAAAAGGGGATACTGCGAAACACTCATTATCAGCTAAGCGAAGGCAGCGACTATCTAGGAACAAACGAAAAAGAGAAGAAAGGAGACAGCTCAAAAGGGGACTATACACTACTATTGCTGAGTTGAAAGAAGATAAAGAATGTCTTACACAAAACATCAAATTTCAATCACAGTACAAAGAAACATATTTTAAAATGTGGCAGCAATCAGAGAAAGAAAAGGAGAAACTAAAAAACTCTAGGGCTACATTACAAGCTCACAGTATCAAACATTCCGGTGACAGTTCACCAGAAATTCTGCAGATACAGCCCACAATGCTGGAAGATGTTTTTGTAAAATATAATACATTGCTTGGTAAAGGACGATTTGGAACCATTTCTCTAAAAAATTTCAGAAAGTCTCCAGTAGCTGTGAAATGTTTTTATTCTTCTTCTGTAAAAATGATTGAAAGAGAAGCCATGTACCTTCGTCAGTGTTACCATCTTAACTTACCATTACTGTATGGAATGAACACATCAGTTCAACCATATTTCATTGACTCAGTTTTATGGAATCAGTTCTTTGGAAGCAGTCACTTTGAACAATGTCATCAAGGAAACTACTTCTATAAGAATTAAAGGAGTTGAACATTGGATGCATGTGATTCATCAGCTGTCCGATTGTTTGTTGTATTTACACAACAAATCAATTCTCCACAATGATATAAAGTCAGACAACATTGTAGTTGTGCAAACTACTTCAAATGGCATATTTTTTTCTCCAATTCTCATAGATTTTGGCAAAGCCCATCTCATCAGTGAGGGTCGCAAAAGAAATTTTTCTGAAGCAACAAAGGCACAATACTATAAAGAGCATGTGCATATTGCACCTGAAATTGTTGAGGGTACCCAACCCCCTTCTGTAAAAAGTGATGTGTATTCAGTTGGAGTAGTTGTGGCAAGAATTTATAATTACTGTAAATCTAAATCATTGAAGGAAATTGCAAAAAAATGCTTACGAGCATTTTCTGACAGGTGCACATCTGCACAACTTCTGAAATTAACCAAATGTCAATAAGCCTTAATGTATGTCAAGGTTATTACAGTATGTACCAGCTACAGATTGACTGAACTATTAATTCTAGCATGCTACAGTACTTTATATATTAATTTTAAAAATTATCAAATTGTGAGGTTGACAGGATAATACATATCTGAGTCTTGTTGCCATGATCAATGGATTTTTGCACCAGCTTGAGCAAATGAAGCAACCATAGGACTACAGTACTAATATTACAACCACAGACATGATTGTGATAAACTGCAGTAACTTTAATACCCTATAGGAAGTTTTTAATTTATGTCATTTTGGCCATGAAAACTGCAATAAATTATGGTACATGTACTAGAAGAAACAATATTATATAAACCCTTAAATATTACGAGACAGTATACTAGTGTGTTAATTGTAAGATAACATATCCCAGTGTCACCTTAGTCTTCTGGTAAACTGGGAGTATTCAGATTTTAGAGCAAATTAATCTTTAGTTTTAAAGAATTTTGCTAAATAATAATAGTTAATACCCTTACCATATTCTCCAGGTTTTCATTTTGCTTTTTTCTCTTTACAGTTGACATTGTTATTTCAAGTTGAATTTCCAGGTTTCCGAGTTTTGGGAGTTGACAACTTCATGAGATGCTTTTGTATATGTATATATATATATATCTATATACACATCAGGCATCAGAATAATGAATAATGAAAACAAAAAATGTAAAGTATGTATAGTTATACTCTGATATCAGATTTTAGGCTTTGCTTTGAATTAGTAAATAGCTAGGAGAGGGCTCATATATAATTCTCAACTTAAATGGGCACATATACATTTATAAAGATGATATGTGAGGCTCAAAACAACTAACCAGTTTCTTGACACTGACATGCAAACAATGTTCACAAATTAGCTGTTTGATGCATTGCAGTGGCCAAGGCAGTAATTAAGTTGTTGTTAAAGCAAAATAGATAAATTAGAGTGATGTTATAAATAAATGGTGTATTGTACCTTTACAAATGTATGTATAAAGTTCTATTCCATTTTATTAAAACTATAGAAATAGAACGGAACTCTATACTATAAGTTGTAAATTTATTCTTGTTTCAATGTTAATTCTGAAGCAAACGACATCTGGCAGTCACAGAAAATGTGAATGAAGTGGTCCTAAATGCAAAGGAGCTCTGGCCTGCTCAGATTGAGCTACCAACAACTTTTTCCCATGAGCTTGGAGGAGCACTGAGGGAAAAAAAGAAACTTACTCCACGACTGAGGTCACAACTTGTGAAAAGGCTGTTTGAAGCCTTCAGCAGATACACATTGTAAGTGTACTTTCCTACCATGTAAAAAACTGATAATGCAGTGATTCTAAAAATTATAGTAATATGTACTAAACTATTAACACTTCAGGACACTCAGGCTTTATCTTTATGATACAAACTGGAGGTATCTCTATTTTTTTAAAAATAATGTTAGAATACTAGATCTAGTCTTTTGGTCTGCATAATGAAATTTTGTTGTAAATATTTATAGATAATTTATTTTGCATATATTATAATTTTTTCTTTTTGACGTAAATAATATTTTTAAATTATGAAATGTAACATTTTATTGGTGAAGGAAATTAAAGGACTTTACTTTGTTACCATTTTAACTGCAGATATCCTTCAAGAGCCCAATTAACTTCAGTGGTGCAGCTCCTGGTGCACAAGTACCCATTTCTCAAAGACCATGAGTCTATTGGATCTGGATATGTAAGTGGTTCTATCATGTTTACCATACAGTCTTTAATGAAGTGTTTGTCCAAATTAAACAGGGTAGTAAAGGTTTATTTTGTGTAACATAATTTGCTTTTCTACTGTATAATTTTGCAATGAAATATTAAATAATTTTAACACAATTAGTTAGGGCCATAATATATTACTTACTGTAAGTCAGTAGTGAGTAATTTTATTGTGACATATAATACTATTGTCAAAAATTCTTAATATTTATGTTAATTTAATTTCTTATTATACTATTTAATAAAAAAACCCCTCTGTTCCTTTTTTTAATGGGAACAGCATTGCCAGTGCAGAGACAACGAAATATATAAATATAGTTCTGACTTAGGAGATTATGAGAACTGTTAAGTTTTAATTGCTACATCCATAATTTTGTAATTGTTACTGACATATTTTCCTACTTTGTTTTATAGTTAAATATTTGACAACATTTAGTATAAACTCTCCATCCAATCCTTAGAGTGCTCAAAAGCAAAAGCTCAAGCATAAATTAATACACATAAACTAATATACAATGTGCCCTCCCGGTTACCACCATAATGGCTTTATGGCAGCTCCTGAACTTGGTCACAGGATGTACGGTTACACATTGTAGGATTGCATTGTGGAGTCATCACTAGTCGAGTGCTCAAACTGCAAGCAGTGAGCAAAGTAAGTTTTCGTTGTTGAAAACAAGACCATAACAAAACACGCCACAAATTTCAACCGTCTGCAAGTCCTCGAAGCCTTGAGAATAGCCAAGCTGGAGCCAACTTTAAACCAACAGGCTACTGGCTCTGCTAGAACTATGTTACTATTCAGTAACAAGTAATTTTGATATTTTAATAGACATATTTTGTAACGCAACACTTGTAGATTTTAACTATATATATGTTTTATTATAAAATCATTGTAATTTAATATTTGTTTTGTCACATGATACTTGCCTGTAAAATAACCATTTGTAAATTTTGAATTTCTTTTCGTCCTGATGATGACAGCAGAGCACTGTCGAAACGCGTCGACTAATAAATCGTTTTCAGATTATTTGTCTCTTTGTGATGAGAACACAAGAAAAGACATTAGAAAACTAGAAAAGCTTGAAAAGAAAATCATTTATTTGAAATATTTGGTCCTTTTTAATTCTACATGTATCAAAGCAGGTCTGCTCCCTAAATATACAAATATATATATATGAATATGAATATATATGAGTAAAGTACATATGTGTCAATAGTATCACAATTATTACTGCATTGTTATGATGTAAAACCTTCATTATTTTTTAGGAGGGACAAGATGAAGCCACAGTTGTAAAGAATCTAGAGAAACGACATCCAAGAGTAATAGTAAAGGGAACAATAAAGGAATGTAGTGAAATGTTCCTTACTGTTGAAAACCAAATATTTTGCTCTGTAGACAGCTGCAGTGTTGTTGATGCCACACTTGGGGTTATCGCGATTTGCTATGTTTTTATGTATAATTATCCAAGTGGACTAAATAATTTTTATGTTTATTTGCAACAATGCATTCTGAAAATCAAAGATGGCAATAAGCTGCCAATTTCAATAGTAAAATTTATTGATGAACTGTCAAAAACTGTAATCACAGAATAATTGTATTTAATGTACAGTGGAACCTTCTTTTAATGAACTTCCATATAGAACAAAAGAAATAAGTTTGTTATTTATCAAGATTTTTTCCTTTACTGTCAGTAACTTTAGTTGAGCTGGAAAATTCACTTTGTTATATTGGGGATTTCGTTAAATGATGGTTTCACTGTATGATTGTTTGTAATTTTAAAAAGATATATTTCCCAAATGATCCTGCACAAATTTGATATTATGAATTAAATATATATTGAGATTGCTGTATGTCTGTATAATTATTACCAGATTAATGCTGAAATAGTTCTTGAATTTTGACCACTGTTGCATATTGACTATTGTTTGGGCTGTGCATAACTGGGGGAGGAATTGTTACTTAATTTTGAGGATAACTTGCAGCCAGGTCAGCACTTAATTAGAGTAAGCTTTTTCAGTGTTTTGTTACATGCCTCCCACCATTCCTATAGAAAAATTTACATATCATTATTATTATAACTTTTCTACTGTAAATATATAAACATTAACTTTATTGTAATATAGTAAGATACAGACTGAGTTAATATATTTTAATGTATAAGCATGATTTTGTGCAAGTTCAAGGCAAAGATTAGAGTATTGTAATACCTTTAAACAAGAGACAAAAATTATTATATTATTTCATGTTTTGTTTAGCAACTTTTTGTTGCTTATTTTTTACTAACTAATTGAGTTAGAAAGATGTGAAAAATAAAGATCATTTCTTGTGTTAGGACTAGCAACTTTGTTGTGTAAGATTTACTCATTGTATGTGTTAAAACCAATCTAACACATAATAAAGTGTTACTGTAGATTCAAATTCTGTGTGTAGTTTTGACTCATTTTTTGTGTAAAGAATACTAACTTTGTTGTGTAAGATTTACTCATTGTATGTGTTAAAACCAATCTAACACATTATAAGGTGTTACTGTAGATTCAAATTCTGTGTGTAGTTTTGACTCATTTTTTGTGTAAAGAATACTATTTTGTGAGTAAATTTTACTCAAGCTCGAGTTAAATTTACTCAAAATGCTGAGTTGAAAATTACACACCATTATGTGTTAAATTTACTTTGAAAACCTTTTACTCAAAGTTTGAGTAAAATTTATGCATGTTATGAGTAACGCCTACTCAAGTATGTGTAAATTTTACTCAAGCTGTAGTGTTGGTTTTACTCATGGATACAGCTTGATGTTACACATTATACTGTGTTACTGTAGATTCACATTTTACACACTATTATGTGTTGTAATTACACAGCATTTTTTGCAGTGTACTGGGTTATTGATCAGAGGGAAGTTTATCTTTGACTAAGAGAGCGTAAAGGTTGCAATCTCTTTTAAAGAAAATAGCAGGAGTTGATTAAAAATAGTGGAAGTGGTAAAGGCCTAGTCAAGTGAAGAAAATTTGCGATTTACGATAGGTTTACTTGCATTATTAATAGGATGAAAAACTATGGTACAGGGAATGCGATCATTGCAAAAACGAGTCTTAGGGATGGGTTCGGAACTGAGATCAGTAAAAGAGGCCTTGTACATAGCACGGTCGACAATGGAGACTGCGCAGTTACGATTAATAAAAAATAGCACCTCTCCATACATTTGTAAAAAAATCAGTGTCATCACTACAGAGACGTCTCAGAGGTAAGAACTCTATTCAAAAAGGAATAGAATTGAGGGTATACTTGGGGTGCGAGAATGAGTACAACAGATAAGAAAAAGTGGGTTTATAATGAACGCTGACCAGTATTAAGACAGTTGGCAGTGATATAGTAACAAAGATGTCAAGAAATGTTGCGGAGATCCCACTGATTTCCCGAGTGAAATTAAGTGATTGGTGAAAAGAATTGATATAGGAAATAAAAGTTTCTATGTCAGAATTACTGCAGGACATAGCCCCAAAATAATTGTAAATGTATCGACCAAAAAAATTAGGTTTGGGATCAGAGTATTGTTAAAACCGTCAAATAAATTGGCATAAGTTCGACCGATCTAGATTCGAAAATAGCGATCGGCAATAGGAAAACAATTGAGTTTGAGAACGAGTTCTGCTAAACGTAATAAAGTGGCAGTATGTATACTAGGTATCCGGTTATAAAACCGTGCTGCAATCAAATCAAAAAAATGTATGAGGGCGCGTAGACCCTCCTCATTGGGAATGACAGTGTAAAGAGATTTGATCGACGTCCATAGTAAATACAAAATAAATTCGGATTGAAACCGGAATTCGTTAAAGATTCGAATGGCATGGTTGGTGTCTTTAATATAGAAAGGAAGAGTTTGTACAATAGGCAACATAACGGATACAGGATAGCCGGAAACATGTTCAGTAGGGCAACTGCATGCAGAAATAATGGGGCGGCCAGTATTGCTTCCTAAACTTTATCGTATAAAGGACTTTATCAACTTTTTCCATGGTGTCCAAATTTAATTGTTAGCCATTTTAAAATGTCTACACTAAGTAGCTAGGGACTTAATAAAAAATGTTTCAAATAAATGCCCAGTTTCGACGGAGGATCGATTCTTTAAGACAGGCAGCACATTCGGAATAACGAACGAACTCCTTATCTATCCCCATCCCGTCAAAAGCTGTTACCAAAGTAAGACGAATTTATAAGTGTCAGATTTTACATTTGTTGTCTAGCTACAAAAAGAGTTATTGACAACAGGTTTTTCTCATTTGAAGTTGAGGTGAAAGGTCCAAACATTCTTGCTAAAGAGCGCTTCTGAATCAAAAATTCATTTTTATCGACATTGGGCTTTTTGACGAGACGGGTTCACTTCTGCGTTTTTAGCGCATTGAAATTTATACAGAATACTTTAGTGGAAAGCGTGCACCAGCCATAATACAGAACCTTTAGACGATTTTATACCTTATACGACGGATTGATAAACCACCGATTTGTTCTATCCTAGATTTAAGCTCTAAGGAAAAAAAATAAACAACCTCGACTGAGGCATCTTCACGCACCAATTTTGGATCAACTTTTGATGAATAACTCAATTTTCGTAAAATGGGATGCTGCGTCTGTAACGGTTGGACGCCAAATTCCACGGTGCGCAACTTAAAAAATTTATACTACTCTAATTTCAGATCAGCAAAACATCACCATTTAGACAAAGCAAATTTTCACGATTGCTGAAAAGTTGCATAACACTGATGCTATAATTTGCTATAGTGAGAATTGGAAAAATGATCGTGGTTCACGGATACAACTCATTACTGCACAAATTGAAGATAAAACTTTGCAATGAGTATATCTCAGCTGGGATGAATATAATTAACAACCTTACTACTACTGAGACTAATTTGTCCAGTTGTTCGGTGAGGTCAGCATAATGTTCACTCATGAAGAAATACAAGTCACAGCAATCAATGTACCAGCCAACAACAGAAATCCACTTGTAAATGTTGATGCAGTTCCTATGAAATATGACGCAACTTTGCAAAATTGAAAAATCTCATATTTAAGAAACAAAACATAGCTACCGTGTTTGCTAAGGCTAATGCAAACCAAGGTGCCTTTGGTAGAAATCAATCGAGAGCAGATAGTACAAACACGAGACAGATGGTCGAGTGTGTGTGCCTGCTTGACATTTCTCCCAAGCCCACCAAGGTTCAAACTTAATTATTATTTACAATTCTCTGTTACAATTTTTCAATTGATAAGTGCATGATCTATCTATTATGTACATGGTCAATGAGTTTGGATATTGAAATATTAAGCAAATCATGTTTTCACAACACCCATTCTC